>CAUYRT010046879.1:0-59729 GCA_963574885.1 Lepilemur ruficaudatus
CTCAAACTCCTGGGCTCAAGCAATCCTCCTGCCTCAGCCTCCTGAGTAGCTGGGACTACAGGCATGCACCACCGTGCCTGGCTAATTTTTTCTATATATTTTTAGTTGGCCAATTAATTTCTTTCTATTTTTTAGTAGAGATGGGGTCTCGCTCTTGCTCAGGCTGGTTTCGAACTCCTGACCTTGAGCAATCCACCCGCCTCGGCCTCCCAGAGTGCTAGGATTACAGGCGTGAGCCACCGCGCCCAGCCTAGTCTGAAATTTAAACTAATAAAAGTCTAAAAAATTGTGTACAAAAATTGGCCTAGTTATTTGGGCCTAATCCATTCCTTCCAGGCAGAACACAATTATGAATGTAGACAGTAAGTAAACAGGACCTCTGACTTGCAAAGTTATCATTAAACCCATAGCTTATTCCATAGGAAAGGGGGAGAATAACCATACCCCGATAATTATGTGTAATACAGGGAGGAACAGAACAGTATTGGCACATACTCACGGAATGATCGTGGAAGGAAGAAGTCAGAACTATCAAAGGCACTGCAGGACTGGTCCTTTTGATTTAGAACAAAATCTGCTCAGTCTCAAAGCCTTTCTATTATCCGAACTTTTACCACTGCTTGGGTTTGAAAGTGATAATTACTCACTCACACTCTTGGCCCTTAGGGTTTTGATCAATTAGGAAGTAGACAGAGGAGGCATGTAAGGACAAAAACACCAGCTTTATTCCTAATGAAGCTAGACTGGAGTACATGACTTAGACTCCCGTGCCCCAAGTTTCTACCTTGACTTCCACATGTGTGCCAACATGGCCCCACAGAATGGGCAGCCCAGGGAGAATCAAGGTGGGCCTCACTCCCAGACACACCATGCAAGGCCCAGGCTATTTCTGTGCCTGCTCACGTGAAGAACTTGGGTATCAGACTCTGGCCATCTTGTTCATCTCATAAAACTTTTCTAAATCCAAGAGGAAGACTAGATTCCCTCCTACAACAACAAAGAACAGAAATGAATACTTACGAAGATGAACTTGAGTTAAAAAAGAAAACAGTATGTTCAACCTACTCTGATTATGAAGAATGGAGAAATATGGAATATGTTTCAGATCAGATTTCTAGCAGAAATTTTTTTTATATTTAAATTTGGGGACTTAAATATAAGCTTTCATGATCTAGAACACTGACAAATATGTACAAACCTTTTTCTAGCAATCCTGAATAGTGTATTTAGTACTCAACTGCCCCGTTTTAGCATTGCATCCCCCCAAAAATACACAAAATTCATACTTTCAGTTCACATTTTTAATGTTTAAAAACTATGTTAACAGAGCAGTTATAGAACAGAACTTCTTACATTTCTTTATTTACACCACACCCTGAAAAAACCCCAACTCTATTTGATTAACTATGAATAGCAAGGTTTTGTGACTTGTGACTCACTTAAATCACCCATCTGAAATTCATTTACAAGGTTTTTACATTAATAAAACAGTGGTGTGCTACATGTACTGGACTCAGATGAAGTCTAAAGTACACTGGACTCTAGAGAGTGAATTATGTACCAAAGATTAAGATTCAAGTGTTTGGGGAAAAAATTACGTAAGACAGTCTATGTTGGCGTCAACACTAAAATAAAAGGCAAACATGCAAGATTTTCAGAGCTTGATGAAATAATGGTTCTTTGTTTTCTTTCCTTCAAATTTGTGCTCATAGTTAATATTCAGGTTTTTCCTCCCTTCTCAAAAATCCCAAAGTTTGGGAAATGCAGCAATTCAATTTTGAAAAAAACAAAAACATTCTTCTCCCCAACTTCTGTTTTCATAAATACTGTGTAGTGGTATCAACATCAACAGGGAAACAGCATTATGAAGAAACGATTTGTCCTTTTGGGTATATCTGTTTCTATATGACAATGATTTGGGTCTAAATATTCCTTATTTGTAGCTCAGAGGACTACCTTTTAAATAATTGATCTTAATACCAGCATAAGAAATCAATGCAACTATTTCTCAAACATTTCTTTTTCTAAACAATTAAGTAATGTTTTAAGGTTTCAAGTTTACATTGAGAGAGCTATGTTACCTGGGAGAGAATGGAAATTTTTCTAATTCCCAAACAAAACCACTAATATGAAACATTCATTCTTTATATGTGGATATTAGAGACTTCTATTTCAGTGTGGATCAACAACTGCAAAAATATACAGCCTCCTATTTATGTACAATATATTTACATACAAATGAAGCATTTCCTACAATAAGCCTCAGCTGCATAGATTCTTCCTTTAAAAACATAAATTTGAACTTGTATACAGATGGGCCCAGTTTCATAGCCCTTCCTCAGCAAAAACCCTGAAGAAGGACAATGTCTGTGCCTTGTGAATTTTACATGTTTTCCAAGAACTTTCTTTCAGATTTAGTGATATTTTTGAGTTGTTAGCCACCCCACCCCCCAATTTGTACCCCAAAGCCTCATATTGTTATAAATAATTCACTGTGTTTTAGAGGAAGTATATTCTGTTGCTAAAGGATTCTCAGATCTGCCTTCCCTAAGGAAAATCATTGGTATTGCTAAATGATATAGTCTGTATCTTCTTTGTTTTGAAAGTGGCTAGACACTTACTGTGAACTTGAATAGAGGAATTATTTTTTTAAAGATTATACCCTTTCTAAGCCTCAAGCCATTAAAATGGATAAACTGAGGGAGACTAACAGGTTTTGCCCTAGGGTATAATATCGAGTATACGATCCTATCTCTGACCTCCTCCCCACTCCAACTAAACATGCCTGTCCAACATTGTGCCCCCCGGAAATGGAAGTGAGCTCTTCATCCTTTCCCGAGCAGTTTGGTGCCCCTTAAGCAGTGCAGACCTTTCAGCAGAGAATTCACTTTAAAAAGAGGGCAGGATTATTGCCACACAAGGAGCACAGACACTCTGGGGAACTCACTCCTGCCAGGAATTCAGTGTTTCCTCTAAGGTTGCATTTACAGAGGGTATTTTCTTTTAATTTCCCTCAAAAAAAAAAGCCTCACTTTCATTTCTTCGCAGCTTTAAAAAATATTATATTATTGTGCCTCGGCCCAGAGGAACACCCGAGTGTGGGCAGCCTTCATTTTCAACTGCGCACCTGCGCCACCGTCTCCAGCGGGCGGGGGGCGACCCGCGGGCAGCACCAGAGCCCCTCACTTTCTGCCGCTGCAGAGACCTCCGCTGCCGAGGCCCTTTCCTTCCCTCCCTAAGTCCTGGTTCCCATCTCTTGCCTCTGGAGTTCTAGGAACCATCTTCTGAGGTAGGACTAACGGGGGGGGGAAAAGGGGGAGACCACTGGCTTGCAGCAGTGCCCAAACTTGCTGTGCGTCACGATCACCGGGAGGTCTTATTAGAACACAGACAGCTGGGCCCCCGCCCTGACAGCTTCTGATTTCACTGTGTCTGGGCCTGGGGCTGAGAATCTGCTTTCTAACAAGCTCCCCAGTGCTGCTGCTCTGGGGACCACACTGTGAGAACCACTGGCTTAGAGGCTTGAGTCCAACTCCAGAAAGAAGTCGGTCCTGGGGTCTGAGGCACCCTCAGAAACACTGAGGACTCTCATCACAGTCCTGTGTCCACCCCAAGGCCACCACCATCACCCATCTGTGCCTTTTGCTCAACAGGGTCTGTAAATGTAAAAGAGGAAAGTGGGTAGAGACCTCTTTTGCTGCCCATCTGATTACTGGGCAGTTAGACTCTAGCACTAAAAGGATTCAAAGTGCTATGTGCTGGCCTCCACTGGTATCTGGGAGAAGCTATGCAGCAACATCCTTTTCTGTCGTGGGCAGCGAAAGAGAAGAGCTATAGGAACAAAGGTCATACAAATAGAAGCAGGTAGGCCAAGCCTGAGGCCTCCAGAGAAAATAAAAGGTACCAGCTGAAGAATGTCCCTGGCAGTTTATAGCCCACAACAGGCCTCCTCATCCTCCTCCCTCCTCCCACCACCAGGCTCTCTGGTGGCCCTGGACTTATTCCTCCCCACCTTTGCTGGAGACCCCGCTTCAGGCCACTCTGGTCACCTCTAATCTGGTGGCAACTCTACAACCCTCACCGTCCAGCAGGCAGTATGTAGCTAGGATGGAGGCGGACAGTCCAGATGCTACTAACAGGCAAAGTTAGCTGGCAACTCTGAACAAATATCCCCCAGAAACCATATTATATTTGGTGGTTAGGTTCTTTAGCAAGCCTATTACATTATTCTATTTCAGCTAAACTATGGGTTTTATAATCTTTTCTAACTGGTCTGGGGGCCCTAACCACCATGATATCACCTGGTCTCTAAAGGAAAATACATTCCAGGTTGCAAATAACCAACTTTTAACATTTTAGAATATTACCTCCTTATAAATTGGGCACTGTTGATGCCTAAAAAGAGTAGATTTCCTTCCTGTGCATTTTTCACTACTTCCCCCTTCTAGTAAGTGATAGTCAGTAAAATAGGGATTGACAGTATTCTGTGTTACAGTAACTAGAGAACAGTTTTAAATCCAAAGTCTGAAACTGGTACTATTCACTAGTGTAGAGATCCTACCTAACAAAGGAAAACGTGCTACTCCCCATGGCTAAGGTATAGTATCCTTTAGTCTACTAATTTAGCAGAAAAATTTCTATAGCACTTGACTGTGCTGTTTAAATTCTACCTAACACCTGTAATACACGTATTTTTGGCTACCAGTTCACTATTCTGAACAAGAATAAGAGCAGTACACTTTACAACTAATCCCACACAGATGATGTAATCAGCCATATTTGACAAATTACAGTAGGGTCTATTATATTCAGTCAACAACAAACTTAGATAAACATACAAAGAAGGTTTTAAAAATATGTGGTTTTGCAGACACCAACAACAATGTACCTCCTCTAAATAAATATATTTTAAATAATAAAAAATTCCTTGTACTGACACATAAAACCCAGAGATCCAAAAATATCACTACACATCCCAGAGTTAATGAAGATTTTCTAAGTTGACTTTGTGAGTGTAAAATGATTTGTTATAAAGTAATGAGGACAATCGAAAGTAGCGTGGTATAGTTGACAACTAAATTATGTATTTTTATATGTAGGGTCAGCCCATAAGCTGGTGCTCTAGACAAGCCCCTAAAGGCTGACTGCATCTTGTTTTGCTCGGTTTCTACCATTGCTCATGTAACATGGAAAACATTTCTGAAAAGGACAGAGATGGCTGTGGAATTGATGAGGTTAGGTATTCACGTCTAAATACTGAACTCCGACCTAATGTGGATGTAATTCTGTAGCATTGTATTAAAAGCTCTGTGATGATGCAATGCAGGAAATAACCTTTCTTTCTCCCCCAAGAGGATCACGACAGGTGCTTCCATTCCTGCCTCATCTATAGGACATCAGTCTGTAAAGGGAGGGGACAGTTCTGTGTTATTCTTGGTGAGAATGAAGTCCCTTTGGGATTTGAGCTGGGAAGGAACAGAGCTAAGTGCCTGGAAGCTCTTCCAACATCTGCGGTTAGATTCTACCAATCACCAGATAAGAAATCTGTGCTCCGTGAACTTATGTGCTTGGAAAATTCAACCAGAATGTAGATACAACACAAGTCCTGCTTTAAGAGACCAGCTCACGGAACATGCACAGTTCTTGCCGTATGCAAGCTACGGACAATCCAATGACAGGTGATGGCTTAGTTTAGGGGAATGCAGCTCTGGGTGCTGTCTCTCATTCCTTTCCCAGCTACCTTGTCCCAAACTGTCTTCTCTTTCAGTCTCTTTGTAGTTTTCCTTCTGCTCCCTTTAGGAGAGATGAGAGTACGAGGCAACTCTGTCTTCCTGCATGGGTCAGCTGGGGCAGGCGGTTATGGTCCACCCCTTGGTTGGGGACGAGAAGAAGCGACAGCGCAGACACTAAGGACCTCTTGTCTTCCCCATCTGGGGGAAGAAGGAAAATACACACTGATTTTGTCAGATGCTCTTCACAAAGACTATGTCTGAAGGTTTTTTCCCAAGACTCTGGAGAGTTAATGGAGAAGAAATAGAAATGAGGCTTATTTAAGGTACAAAAATCTTATATTTGTAATAACCTAGATTTATAGATATAAAACAAGTCTTTTAAAGACTTCCCTAAAGTACCCAATATAAAACAGGAATTACTTATCTTAGATCATCTTTAGTTAGGTACACATTATTCTCTGTGCAAACAGCTGGTGGACATGACTAAAAGCTGCTGGGCTTATAATTTACTAAAACATTGTTTTTTCTCCCTTCAGCAATACAGGTGGAGGGTTGAAGCCTATCTGCATCAGAGGAATCTTTTCTTAGGCATTTCGGACAACTTTTTCAGAGCAGGTGCCATGGGTCTTCCCCAGCAAAAGTCTACTCAGACTAGAATAACTTTGACACAAGTTGCCAAGAGGGAAACAAAACTTCAATTGCTAGATTACTCAAATGTGTGGCTTAATTTAATTACCAAGGTAAGAATCATTCCCACCTCCTTCCCAGCTGAGAGCACTGGCTAGAGAATGTCTCTGTGCGGGGTGGGACGTAGTACCAGCAAGGCCACCGGACTGCCCACGCTCAGCCGCCAGGCGATCAGAGCCACCTCAAATATTGGGCATGCTCTGATCCTGCAGTGGCACGTGCCCTATGACCCTCAGATGATTATTCCTGTGTGCTATGTTAACCAAAATAGGCAAATTATTTATGAAACCATTTTTTTAAAGCAAAATAAATATATACAATTCAAGATTCTTTTCTCTTCTAAAAAGGTACAGATAGTGTGAGTCTGAACATCAGTAGGAAAATTATTTCAGAATCTGGATGTATAATAAATAAACATGATTGATGATCATGTTTTCAAAGTTCTAAGAGACTGTGAAGCCACAAAACATAGAGTTAGGAGAGTGAAAAATAATTGATTGTGAAAAGTACTGGGACATACGATTGCATGAAATTTAAAAAAAACAAACAAACAAAAAAACAAATCCCACAATCCCTAAATTGATCCCAAATCTTGGAGGGACTTGACCCATTATAGAAACAGGTCTCTATTTTGTGACCCAAGTGTTACTCCATATTAAATATCCTGTAAATTTCTGTTTGCTTCTGTAAACTTGCAAAAGAAGTGATGAGACGTTGCTGATGTGTGAGGACTTGATTGAGCAGATGACAGGGACGTTTGCTTTCCTCGGCTGGTCTCAGTGGCCTTCATCACCACTCGAGCAGGCCCAGTCATAGATGACCAAGGGAATGCTGACCAAGGAGAACAACACCCCCAGACCCAAGAAAAGGGCAGCCTGGAACAACAGAAACGGTTATTTTCAGTGCAGCAAATATTTTCCACCTGCACCTGGAAAAAAAATAGAAATGTTTTCCCTTTCCCTTTGTGTCCCCTTGTGTTTGGAGTTTGAACTATGAGAATCTTTCTAAAATTGTGCCAATCTGATCCTGCATAGACAGGAAAAGAAGAAAAACAAGCTAAGTACATCATCCTCTACATTCTGTTCTTTGACTTCATGGTCACCACTAGCGTATCCATTCCACAAATGATGGGGTGTCTTTACAGCTTCTTTCGAACTAAGATTACAAAAAACAAACAAAAAACAGGCCTTGGAAAATATCCAGGTCATTTTGTTACCTCACTCCCTACCAACCTAGCTTATCACCGGCAGGCAAACGTTTCTGTTTGAAAAAGTGGCAAAAAGACATGCAAAGCAAAGTAGATTTGGGCAAGTGAAACAGGAAATAGTGTCAAAAACTGAGGCACTCAAAGGGTTGGTAAAGGCCACAGGGGACGGATTACTACATCCAAAACCTGGAGAACATGAGATGATAAATTGCTTGGCTTTGAGCATATCCAGTAAGAGTCTGCGGGGAGAAGGATAAAGCACTATCGTGGGGCCCGCCTAACTCCCGGTGGTCCCTACATGACAGGCCCTTGTCTAAGGCCATTCGGTAGACCCTACTACCAGTTTTATTATGGGAGCAGGGTTGGAGAGGCCCAGAGGATTCACAGGCAACAGGCCTCCTCCATTTTCAGATTTAATTGGGATCTATTTTTCTGCTGTGCTTGAGTGAATGCACCTTCCTCTCTGTCTTCATGAGGTCCCTACAGGTAGGGCACAGAGGGGTTCTAGACTTATGGCTTCTGGGGTGATCCTCTTGGGGAACAGGATGCTCTACTGGCATTAATGCTGCTTCCCTGAAATGCGCAGGATGATCCCTTCTGCCTATGGCCTCTCATCTGGATCTGTCGACTCAGGTAACAGGTTCAATTATGGTGCTTACACTAGCTGGGAGGGCAGCTGAGAAGCCTTTTCCGAGGCCGAGCAAAATGGTGCTCCAGAAGGGACTCAGGTAGCAGCCACTTCAGCCCTGCTTCCCTCACTGTCTCCAAGTGCACCACGTTCAAGATGCCCTTGAACTTCACCAGACCTGGAAACAAGAATCCCAATATAGAAAGGTAGTTTTTGAATCCAGGTCTGTTGCTCCAAAGCATTTCTGTCAAATCACAACAAGACTCTTTAAGCTAACTGAGACAACACCAAGGCACTGCATGTTCCCCGGGCTGTCGGGAGAAGTTACACGACTAGAAATCGTACAGAAACAGTGCACTGCATAAAATCTTGGAGTCCCTCTCCACTTCAGATCTTGCTAATGACAAGGCATCGCCCTCTAGAGACACAGGAGGATGAACTTTCATTCTCCTGGCTGGCCGTGCCCTAGAGCAGAAGAACAAAAGCCGAGGCGCAGTAAGAATAAAGCCAGAAGAGATATTTTGAGGGAATGGAGAAGATTTTGATGTGATATTTTAAATCTCCTAAGTGGGAAAGCTATAGGGCTGCTGCTTCCCTTCAAGGCAACTGAAAGTACTTTTAGATGGTAGAGAGATGGACTCTTTATTTGGTAAATTTAAATGGAAAACTAATCAGAAAATTTAGAGTGGCTGGCAAAAGACATACCCAAATTCTTTCAGTTCCTTTATCTCCATCCTGGTTTGTGATTTTTAAATAAAGAGATGAAGGAAGAATGAAAATGAGCATATTAGCAGATGTAACTCCTGTAAAAATAAAAAAAAGGAGAGAAAGTTTAGAGTTATCATTGTGACATTTTAGCTTTAAACAGCTGCTGTAGAATGACAAGTGCAAAGTCATAAAGCCATACCTACGACCCCAAAAATATCTTTCATGGAGGGTATGAAGATCACCAACAAGTTGATAATAACCAATAGTATGAAGGTAACCACAGTATGACGACATAAATTAAACTTTGTTTTTTTAGCCAGTTCAAATAAAGATGAACGAACCTGTAGGAAAAGAAAACAGATTCTATAAGGACCAACTTCCACATTTTTCAGCAGAGAAATTGATTTATTGGTGCATAGGAATTTGTAAAATGTTTTGTAATGTCTAGTGAATTTATAGGTAGCTTAACAGTTTTGGAAGTATGGGGGCTTGACTTAAGATGCAAAGTATTTTTATTTATGAATAGTAGGAATTTTCTTTTGGGAGGGGTGATTTCTGTCCTCGTTTTATCTAAGAATTGAGCGTTCCCTTCTGGTCCTTCTATATTTTCCTGTTATGAATGACTGAAATCCAAACATTTTACCTATGTTTCTCCATAAAGAAGAGGGACAAATTAATTAAAATAGAGATTCATTCCATCAGAGGCTACACTGACTCACTGATGCCACTTGCTTTCCAAAGAGCCTGAACTCAGTCTTGGGATCCTTCCTGGATGCAGTTTCAATAACCCAGGAAAGTTACCTGGGGGAAGCTTTCTTTGCAACAGGCTCCGGTAGGCAGGAGGAAAGGCGAGACCTCGGCCTTTCTCAGATTGCAGTGAGGCCTTTACTCACCGTGAAAAACAACACGGGCACTGTGAGGATCACAGCGACGATGACAGCCAGCCGCACTGTCAGGATGAGAATGTCGTCTTTATTCTGGTACTTGTGAAGAAGGTCCGACTGCACAGTTTCTGAACAAAGGAAGAGAGGGTTGTGAAAGGAGACAAAAGTACATGTCCGAATGACAGTCGGGTTTTTCTGAATAATAAAGAATTTGTAAACTAAAAGGCGAGGAAAGCAATGCGTTGAAGTGCCTATTAAAACAATTAATGAAGTTGAGAAGAAAAAATCCCTGTGTGAGACATGCTCCACTGTGCATATATAACTTTAGCTAAGAGGAATTTAAAGCTGCACAGAGTGGGAATGCTTAATTTATACTAAACTAAACCTAGGAGTCCATGGTATTAAAATGAAACATACGGTTGGAGCACAAAGCCGCGCTTAGGCTAGACTTGCCTCCACTTGGGACTAATCTCCAAACCACACCAAACAGTCACAGTCTTGCGGGAGGGACTGCAGGCCACATGGGGTGTGTTTCAAACTCTCTTCCTATAACCCGACTTCTGGTGGCCCAGCAGCAGCGGTGTGAGCTGAACTTAACCACTATTGGGAAATTAATTCTTCTCTTCCATGTATGTTTTTCTTGTTAAAAAAAAATTAGTTTACGTAATACTTTGAACCTTTTCTCAACTCGGAACTGCAGAAAGTGTTATTTCAAAGACGACCATAGCTAGAATGGCAGTCATGGAGAGCATGAAAATGCTCACTCTTTTGACAAGAGATCATCTCTCCTGTCTCTTTCAAGGGCTTCTCACTGCACCAGTCTCAAGGATCTGGGCGTGGAATTCAAACGCTAATCTGTACCATAGAGCTTGGTCTCAGTTTCTGAGAAAGGACCGTTAAGTTATGATAAAAATCTTATTAGTTCTAATTTCCCCTGTTTCAAAATTCATAACCAATTAAAAATAGCTGAGCCTTTTCCTTTAACCTAAGAGGAATAAAAGTGTTTGGTATTCTATTATATGTGAAAAGAAATGAGATTTACAAAGAAAAATCGTACCTTGAACAAGATAACAGTGTGACTGTTCAACTATTAATAACATTAAGTTCTCCCTCTCTTTCTCCCTTTACCCACCCCCAGCCCTGCAACTCTGCATGAACCTTAGAAACACCATTTTTATGCAAAAAAATTAAACATGGCATTTATGAATTCATTAGACAATGTTATTCTCTATGCCTTGTGAAAATGATGATAATACTAACTGTATCATCAGAGTAACCTTTCTCTCCAAGCTGAATTAATAATAAAATTTTGAGACGTTTGTGTTTATGAAAAAAAAAAACCCAAAGAAATATTATTTAATAGAGAAGATTCTGAAATATATGTTTTTAAATTAGGTTCCCAATTGTAGTGATAAGAAAGATCTTTTAAGTAAAGCTACAGGATAATTTGAACAGGAAAGGATCAAGAAGTAGCAAAAACAGATAAACTGTTCATAGAATCAGCAAAAGTTATAAATAAAGCCTTGTTCCCCTCTTCAGATTTCATTTCTTTTAACTTTCTATGTCATTCCTTCAAATCTTTGCAAGGCTCCAACTTTGGTGAACAATTAGGCATTTTATTTTTAATTAACACAGAGTGTCATGAGTGTAGCACTCTGCTCTTTCTCACTTTCCACATCTGTCTTTGTCTCTCTTTTCTATTAATGGAATCTGACCCAGTTTGCAGTGTCAATTAGGAAAGCCTTCTCTGATATAGTTTTAACTTTCCTCAGTAAAGGTGGCACACTTCTAAAATGCAATTTCTTTTAAGGTCACTATTAGGAGAAAAAATTACAGTATATTGTTTCACTAATTATTCTATTCTGCAGCCTGCATGACTATGTAAAGGGACCATCGCCATACGCTTTATGTAGAAGAAAAAACCCAGCAAAACCAACAGATAGCTTTGTTGCTTTCTTTGGCTTCCATGTTAAAAGTTATTTCAATACTGACTTTTACTAATTTATTTAAAAATACTTATATTTATGTACCAGCAGAAACGACTTACCATAGAATGTCAAGTAGCCAAAAATGGCGGTCAAGAAGTACATAACGAACATGGCAAAAAAGGAGATATTTGAAACCATCTGCATTTTTTTCTGTGATCGACTAAAAACAAAGATAAAAGAATTTGAAAAGTTAAAAATCGCTTTACTGATTTTAAGCACCAGTGTCAACACTGAACGACACTAACTTATCTTTCCTTCTACCAGGTTAGGGCAGATCTGACCAGCTGAAATTTCCCCTCGCAATTATGCCAGTTGAGAACAACTTCTTCCATATCGATTGGTCATCGTGAGGGAGAGATTCACGGAACTGCACTCCCTTGAGAGTTCTTTCCCATTCTTTTGAAAGAATATCAAGTTCTCATCTGAAGGGCAGATAGTATTTTTTTTTAATATTTGTGTTTGATATTATCTCCACACAGGCTGGGCATGGGAAAAAAGGCAGAAAAGATTCAAGTGCTGTTCTCCGAGCCCCACTGATCAGTGGCAGAGCTGGAACTTGACCTCAGGTGTTCTGTCTCCAACGCTGCAGTTTAGATTCTCGTTTCCCCACCGAGTAGCCCCAGGCACACACCTGGAAATCTGTATGTCACCAGGGCAACAAGTACCCAGGGGATCACAGCTGCGATACTGGCAGGCTCTACCTCTTAGGTCAAGTTTACTCTGGGGTTGAGATGGCCCTTCAAGATTCTTCAACTGCCCCAGAAAATCTACAGGACCTGTACTCAATACAGACCATAGACGGTCATAACATTTGTTGTGTCATAGCAAGAAACCTGAGATATGTTGGGAATATGGAAAACAATAAAAATCAAGAAGTATACACTTAAGAAAATTATTAACGAAAAGCTGGACTATTAAAAGATGCCAAAGACATATTTAAATTGCCTAAATAGAGGACTATAAAGTAGAAATGATATTTATGTGGATATTTTAAAATTTAGTCATATATCAATTAAATATGAAAGAGGAAGAATCGTTAGTGAATTCAATGCTAAATGCCATCGATTTTATTTTTGTCAAAATGGAAATAAATAGCTATATTGTATATCTTTTCCGAGTTTAAGGTTATGCCATGATGACTACTTTTATATAGAATAACTCTGATAACAGTAGGTTAAAAAGAGAACACATAAGGAAGTTTATAAGCAGGCTTTTAGTTTTCTCAAAAACAGCAATCAGAAATAAATCTATAGAATCATCTTAATAGTTTAAAATGAATAACAATATTATTTTTTCTAGTTTGTGGTCTTAACATTACTTTCTTACTGTCTGATTTATCAGCTTTCCCACCCAAACCAACAGGCAAATCAGAGACAACATATTTAGCAGTTTATAAATAAATCTGAAGATTATCATCCACTTACAAGCATAAGTAATGGAAAGCAACACAAATATTTGAACTCTCTTAAGTAATACAGTTTTGAAAAATTAAACTAACTAAAAACTTAATTTAAGAATTAAATTAACTAACATGGTTGGCCACTTTCTATGTTTATGGACAAAAAATACTGCAGGTTTCTGATTTTTATTGCTTTCTTGTTTCTTAAAATACAGTTCTTGCTCAAGAATGGCAGAATGTTGGTAAATGCTGAAGCTGGGTGGTGAATCCTCATTGGTTCATTACACCAATCTGTTTACTTTAAAAGAGTACTTGCCTATTAATGAGAGGATGTGAAATGATTAAGATATAAAAATTAAACAAATCTCTTACTCTTTAAGCTCACTGTAAATTGGCAGGACTGATGGGTGGCAGACAAATGCGAATGCAATGGTTGGTAACGCATACACGGTCTATTTGAAAGAAAAAAAATAGACATTAGGAAAAGACATTTTGACCATAAAAATGATACCGCTCCAGTATTTCTGGAGCTGTCTTTTTATCTGACAGCTCTTCAGAATCCCTGGATTATTTGGTTATTAGAAGGGTTTTGATCTCTAAAATAGAAGCAGCTTTTCTAAGAGAGCTTATCTAGCTTGCGCCATCGGGCACTTGTCACAGAGGGACTTTAGATGTGGCTAACCTACGTGTATTTCATATACCGCAGGCACAGCAACAGCCCATGTTTATGTGACCCTAGCCAGTCACGTGGCATTTTTCCTACATCATCTCTCTGGGTCCCCACAACACCCCTGGGCAGGAAACAGACCACTGCTCTTCTCCTGAGTCACTCCAACAGGTGAGGTGACTTGCCCAGGACATCCGCCTCTATTTTACTGCTCTCTGCCCCCTATCAGGTGCATCAAGTCAGTCTTAAAAGATGCTCTCTGAAAAGAAAACTGGTTCCATGTTGCACTACTTTGGCTGTATCCTTAGAGTTAAAAGGGAGTGGGGGCAGGGATACCGATTCAGTTTTCTTAGATAAGGCTTTTAAAACTCTCAAACTCAATCCATGCAAAACGAAGCTGGCAGAGAAAGAAGGAAAAGTAACCTATCTTACGCCCTAACTCCACTGAAGCACTGTACCAGGCACAATCTAACAAAACCCTGGAAGACACAGAATAGATCCTCATTTTTACACAAGGGGTTGTGTGACTTGCCTGAGGATTCAAATCCAAGTATGCCTGACTCCCTGGTCCACTGTCCGCCACAGTATCAACAATATCATAACAGTACAGAAGTGTTTTAAGTGCCAGTTTGTGGTGGTATCTATATTTAAACTGTGCAAGCTGAGGAAGTCTGTGTTATTCCTTTCTGTCACCACCATAGAAGATGCAGTGGACTGAGGATGTTATTAATCTGTTTTTAAAGCATCACCCAGCACTCTACACAGGAGAGGAACTGAGACAATTGTCCAGAATGGGATTCGCATAGCTCACGCTCACAGCTATCCTGCACGTAAATGGGTAAGAAGGAGTGTAAAATAAAACATTTGTATCTTTCTCAAAGGTCTCTAAGTGAATTTTGGAACATGGAAACAATGGTTCCATGTGTTCTTTTAAGAATGAATACATTCAAAACTGTAATTATAGCAAGTATGAAAAATATAATGCCCTTAATAAAAATGCTTGTTTCTATCTGTAAAGGATAGGGAAACTTACCTTTGAATTGAAGGTAACATATTTTGGCATACACGTCTCAGAAATCGTTGAATTAGGACTTGTTTGGTTTAGTGATGAAACAATGCAGGGAATTTGAAATTTCTTATAAATAACCTAGTATTAAAAAATACAGTAGAAACAATGTAGAATTTAGTAAAGCCAGATAATGAATAACTATTACATAGCATTGTACTATGATAAAACCTAACTAACCATTTCAATCAGCACTTACCACTATTAGGAAAAAAACCATACAGCTCAAGGAAAATCCACTAGTATAGCCAAGATACCCTTTGGGGGGGAAAAAAAGGAAAAAATAAATTGCTATTATTACTTCATTCATTACCTCATTTCTTTCAATGCATTATTTCAAGCATGGTTTGGGGCTCCAATAACATACATACATGCCGATGTGAATACAAGATTTATGACTCGACAGTGCTACTTTATTTGGAAAAAACTGGAGCTTTGAATGAAAATATTATATTATGTGTTTTGACTCCAGTTCTCCCTGGCACACTAGAAACGTAGATTCCCAGAATCCAGGAGAAAGAGCCTCCCAATTTTGGCCCTATGTCTGTGGTGGTGTACTCTGAAAGAGTTCCACAGGCAAATCCATTTACTCCTGGATCCCCTTGATAGCTCTTTATTATGCACTTATGGTGTGCATACTGAGCGCCAGTTATAACACCTCTCTCCCCAGATGATAGAGAGCAGATAAAGTGAATTTCGAATGATAAATTGCATATCTGGGGACCTTTACCTAGCTCCCCTTAGAATGCCTGGGAGATCACCAAATGCCACTGCTGTCTCAGAAAGGCAGAGTAAAGTGGTCTCTTGGGACTGCGTTATTCTCATCCCTGAGGAAGAGCCCTTCTCTACCTAACTGCAGAAAGCTACCTCTATAGGTATAAAAGAGCCTAAACATAGACCCAGAAACCAGAAAACTAAGTGTCTTTTTTTAAAAAAAAAAAAAAAAATCTTATAAACCTCACAGAATAGCTACAGAGGTCTGATTTTTTTTTTTTTATCCAAAACAAAATAAAAAACTGCAGCTCGTAATTATTTTTGGAAGAACTTTAATCCAAACTTCTGCCTCGAATTAGCCCAGAATTAAAGGATCTGTATTTTAGAGGTTTTTGACTGGATGGCAGTCTGGCCTCATTATTCAATGTATGAAATTCCCATAATATCAGGCATACTTGTCTCCAAATATAAGCATAAAAACAAAACAAATGTCAAAATCAAGCAGATATGACTTGGAGATTATCCATTTTTGACTTTTGACTTCTCTTTCTGCCTTTCAGTGAGGCAAATAATTGAGATTGGTTAGACTCTATAAATTTAACAGTGATTTCTAGTAATTTGGGGTACAAATATAAGCAACTTTCTGTCTTGATATTAGATTTGAAAATCTCTTTGTCTAAACGATCAGAATATTTAAGACTTTATATAAGGAGAATTTCATGTTCTGACTTTTGGACTTAGAATAGCCTGTCTTCTGCCCAAAAAAATCAATAAAGAAAACAGACAAATAAATGAAAAGAAAAAGAAAAGAAAAGACAATAGTCCTGTCTATCCTGGCTCCAGAACCTCTCCTCTCCTGTCCACAGCTTAGCAAAAGGATTGGGGAAGTCACATACTGACCAATGCTGTTATGCCATATTAAAGTTGGGCCTGATTGATATTTGCAATTATCATTCCCTTAATCTTTACCCTACAAGTAGAAGCAGAGGGCAAAGTTGTTCAATTTTATTCCATTTCTGATTCCCTCTGGGCACTGTAGACTGTGATAACAGCAAGATCTTTCCTTACCTAGGTTCTTCAAGAGACAGAGAGGGAGAATTATGCCAAAGGTAACTATCACCACCAGAACTCGGCCATCCACATACCAGGCTCTGAAAGACATTTCAGTAGTTAGGTTATATTTTTTTTAGAGAGTGACTTTTTTCCTCAAATGTAAAATTTCATGATATATTTTTAATTAATTTTTTACTACCAATTTTTATCATTAAATTTTTAAGTTAATTTATTTTTAAATTTCAGTTTACCATTAATTTTAAAAATCATTATTCAAGTTTTATCCAAACCCTTTAACCCAACCACTACTCATTTACTACAGCCTCACTCCTGTGTAACAAAAGAAGGGATATTGGTTTTTCCCCCTCCCCCATTGGCTAAACATGGTATTCCTTTGAATTATTTATGTGGTTTCAAAGCTGAATGCATACATTGCATTCTGTCAGATTACAACTTGTCCTATCAATTATTTAAAGAGAAAGTTCCTTTTTGTTTTGCTCATCTAATGTCAGCAAGAAACAAGTCATCACAGGTAGGCATTTCTCTCTCCCTGATCCCTTGGATTCGACCTTAAATCCTGAGGATGGAACACTAGGAATTTTGGCTTCTATGATTCTCCCTTGAAAGAAAACAGAGAAACTGAGACTGACAAGAACTGTTAAACAAGAGGTAGTCATAACATAATTGCAGTGCCAAATATAGCTGCAATATTTTCCAAGGTTAGCTACACCTTTAATGAGGTTGGCCCATGTACATTTTGCTCCGAAAATGCAATATAACTTCTTTAAGAAAGACACCGGGGTCTTCATTTATTTTATTTTTTTTGCATGTTCCACTTCTGTGTTAAAAATACTCCATATCTGTTCTGTTTCACAGAAACTAGATACAGATTTCAGGCTCTTAAGAAAATTCAGTATCTACTGTTTACAGCATGTCAGATGAATCTACCTTTAAAATGTTCATATTCAAATGGCTCTCCCTTCTTCTTTCATTTATATAACCCCAAAGAAACTTATTGTTGAAATAACAAACAAAGAGAAAAAAAAAAACAGCCCAGGGAAAACTTTCTCTAATTTTCATAAAGCAAAAACTTTGGTTAGTCCAAATTTAAATTAAAAACATTTTAGTTACATCACAAAAACTTACGTAAATGCCTCTTCCTCTCCCATTAGAAACTTTATGGCGGAGGGTAGTTCATTTTTTACTATGAAGAGGTAGCTCAGCATTGCTAGAGGAAAATGAGAACGTTTTTAGAAAGAAGATACTAAGGCTCATGTTACCAGCTATATAAAAAGCTACCAGCCGTTCTTAGACTAACCTTCAGTAAGACACAAAGGCAGTTTTAGCCACTCTCGCGGGATACTTGGCTTTAAATAAAGTGACTGCTGTCTCTGCTTTACTTTCCAAATGCCATTTTGGCAATAAAGATAATAACTTCTTGAATTATGTTAAAATTCATATGGCCACCCAACCACCAGTATTAAAGTTATGTACAGAAAAGCGTGTTCTTCTTACCTCCAGTGTTCTGTAGAGAGGTGGCTCCAAAGATTACGAGCTTCCCTGTGGTGCCAAAGACTTGTTCTCCCAGCTTTTCATAAACCATGCAGCCTATGTAAAAATCAGGTTTGAGAACACAAACAATGACAGGGATCTAAAAGTTAAAACAGCCAAAATTTCATCCTTCTATTGACCATCCTCCAAGTTATTTTGTCCCTTTCTCAAGTCACACAAATAGCCACCTTGGCTTTGCAAGGGTTAAGGCATTCTTATAATAAAACAACCTCTTGACTTTTTAAAATGTCAGACGTGACCACCATTTCTCCTTTTTCAAGTTGGCCACCAAACCATTACGATTAAACTATTAGGTCATAAGACTTATTTTTAACTACTTCTACCTTACTGCGGGGGAAATTCCCAGTGATCTTTTTCTCAGGTCTGGAATCTACCGCTAAAATAAAGATTAGATGAAAAAAAAATCCCGATGGTTGAGACAAAAAGATTCCTTTTGAATTAATTACCTAAACTGATTAGGCTAACAAAGAAGTGTCTTAATAACATCCCATTAATGCCTCTGTATTCTAAATATAATAACAAACTTAGAAACATCTTAATAGCTATGACATAATAATTCTGACCATTTGTAAAATTTAGTTCAAAGACGTACAGCTCACAATAGACGGCAACAGACAAATCTGTTAAAAGAAAAATTTGGCTGCAAGAAAATTCAAAAGTGTTCAATTAGCTCATCTCAATAAATATTGAAATTTGCAACCATCCTTTTTAAAAAAAGTGTTTATATTTCTTTACAAAAATTTAGTTCATGTTTTCGAAAGGTTCACAGAAAGCGATATGGGTTGGCTATAATTAAACCTTTGTTTAATTTCTCATAAGGCTGGTGTTTAAACTAGACAATGGCTAGATCCTCAACTTATTACAAAATGTTCCAGTTAAATAGAGTCATCTATATACAATAATAGCTGGCCAATGTGGTTTTAGCGAATGTAAAAGTCAAAGTATTACAAACATACTCCGGTGTCCCAGGAATAGAAAATAAACACTTCAGGTATTACACTGCCCAGAGTATTTGAAGTCTCTTCATAGTTCACTCACTCACACATTGCCTCAGGAGGAACATTTCCTCTTTGGAATATGCACAAAAGAGAATGAAAGGTCTGTTTACTTTTAAAACCTTGGAAGCTATAATACAAAAACATGAGATCTTTGTTCTAGATTTATAAAGACCTAAGGAAAAACTGAAGCCTTTAAAATGAAATCATCTTAAACTAGAAAAACAGCTGTAATTGAATATTCATTTTAAATGACAACATTAGTTGTTCATTGCCCATGACGATTTAATTTATATTTTGCTGCAACTCTTTCTCTAGATAAACACCACCATCAGTTTTCCAATTACCGTAGGTCAAAGTCATCGTTCTTTTCAATAACCAAACTGTTGTTCAGAGAGAGCATCATTTGTTCACAATATCACCAGGGAAATCATTCACCCTGGCCTTTAACAAAATCAGACATGTTCTCAGCTTACCTGTTTCTTTCGAACAGATCAATAGAAGGTTTATTGAATATATAGACAGCAATGTCACAGAAGTCAAAAGTATCCTAAATCAAAGAAAACAAATCTTGTTGTAATAACCACACACACACACACAAAATAATTCTGACCTTACATTTTAGAAGGGCAAAGATTTATTTATATGGTTAACACTATTTGTTCATAGTACCCAAATTTTGGAACCTGTTAGTCATCACTGCTTTAAAATCCTCAATAAAAATGTCCCACCAAATAAAGAAGTGCTCATTAGAATCTGAGTAACTTCAACAGTTCAAATCTTTTACGTAATTCAAAGCCCAAATACCTCTCTGGGAACATTTCAGTTGAGATGATTTTAAAACAACATTATGAAAGAAAGCTTGTCATCTATGGTGTACTCTCTGTTACATCTGGGCAAGAAAGAGTGAGAAGGGGGTGTGTATGGGGAAGAGTGAAGAGAAAAGCTGGGGGTGTCCCTAGAAGGGCGACCACGTGACATTGGGCAACTTGCTTAGCTTCTCCCATCTCCAGATTCCTCACCTACAATATGAAGACAAGACAAATGATGTCTAGGGTTCTTTTCATCTGTCACTCTATGGCTATTTTGGCATCTATGCATTGGACCACCAATATAACTTGCTTTTTCTGCACCTGGTTCCTTTTAGATGAATAGGCACCTCTTTTAGCTAGTGGGAAAATTTTGACAAGCAAGTATAATGAAAAGATTTTCTTGAATGACACACTCATGTTTTTGTTTTAGTACATCTGGCTCCTTATTAAACCCTTCTCAAGAAAAAAAAACACAGTTAAAATGATGTGGGAGATTACATAGATCATTTCTGAATCATTTTGTTACAATAGACATGATAATTGAAAATAAACTCTATTTATTAGAAAGAGAAAAAATTCAGTCTCCAGTGAATCCGTTCACTTCCTTATGTAAGAAAATACATCCCCAGAACAATAGATCACTGCAACTGATTCCACGCTTGGGCGTGGCATTATTAAAGGCAATTATTTTTCCAGCAAGTGCTGTTGAGAGGCACTTGGCACATCACGCCGCTCTCTCTGCCTGGGCTGCCTCCTCCCTGCTCCTTCCCCCTCCCTGCACACCTGTTGAACCCCTGCTCTAGGCCCCAGCTCAGATGCCACCTCCTCGGTGCCTTCCCTGGCCCCAGGCAGGATGACTGCTCCTCAGCTCTCTCTGGTCCTGCAGCATTTGTTTCTCCTGCATGCAAAGCAGCCATGGGGAGATAAACAGGGAGTACAGAATGGTCAACAGCAGAAAAGATGGACTGTCAGAAACTGGCCAGAAAACAAAAGAGGGGCAGAGCTCAGCAGAGGCAAAATAAACACTGGAAGAAAGAATAAAAAACCCCAACACTTTGGGTAAAGGCCAAGCTGACCTGCCGACAAAGGGGAATTTAGGTTAAGATACGATTGTTAGGGAAGTGCTTTCAGATGTACATTTACTCCACTAGGATCCTTGAGTGAGGAAGGTGATTAAGAGGGTAAGTCCCTTGTATCTATTCTGGTTGAGGGACATGAGAACTTGAGATCAAGCATTTATTAACCAATCTGGTAGTTTTGAGATGTGTCATGAAACATGATTAATGTGCTCTGTGAGAGAATAAGATACAGAACCTAATTGTGGCATGATTTTTTCCCACCTATAAGCTAAGCAATATTTATGTTGAAGAAACAAACTTTGAGTTTCACTCAGAGTTGACTCATGTTTTCAGGGATACTGAACATTAAGTGGCCACTTCTGCCTGTGCATGTGACAAGCCCTAGAGGATTTCTGTATGCCACAAAATGGTATGGGCTTCCTGGTGGGGACAGCATGGGTGCCATCTTAGGACAAGCCACATGTGTTCTGTAGTGACCATATGCCCTGTTGGGTCAACTCTGCTGAGACTGACCAGGAGACTGGGGGATAGTACTACAGTCCCAAGGTTAATGAATAAAGAGGAATCATGCACCTAGCAAGAGGGGATAATTACTAACATCTACAGAATGATTTAGCAAAGGCCCTAACCCTGGGAGAACTGGGTGTTTATAAGCAGAAGAAACATTCAAAGGAAACATTTGTTCTCTCAACTAGCAGTGGCTGGAACCACAAGAGCGGTGGCTCTTGCCCACTGCTGCCTCTTAACATATACTGTGGGTTAGATCTCTTTGCAGATGATGCTCAGCTGGGCTCGGGCCTTTGCCAGAGGTAAGGGATTTCTTCACAAATTCCCATCACTCCTTTTCCCTTCTCAAGTGGGAGAAAAGTGTTGATCAGGGAAGATTTTAGTAGGGTGTCCACCTGTCTTCCTCCTCACACTTAAACACAGCAGAATGAGGTGGCCCCACAGTGATGAAAACCAGCCCCTTGCTCCCGTGTTTAAGAGATATAATATTGCACCCCAGAGGAAAGGACCTAGAGTGACAGTCCAACAGCCTTTGCCTTGAATCATCCGATTTCTGAAGACTCTCTTCTCTTTATCTCTCCCAAAATACAGATCTTCTCTTCCGAGACTGAAAACTGACATAAAACAAAAAACTTTTTCTACCAGGTCACTAAGAGGCAAAGTATTTAAGTAAAATTCTAAGAATGCTTTAGGCTACACTGGATTATGACATTAATAGGATTAAAATTTAGAAAAAGTACACCTCCTCGTTCAGATTCTTAGAAAGAAGCAATATGTTGTTTAATTGACTCTAATAGATACTGGAATAATTTAAGACAATCAAGCCAGAGATGGCTTGAGACACAGAAACTATGACATCTAAAAGCAAGAGCAAAAGGGAATAACTGGAGAGAATCTAATGATTTATTTGAACACTTCTGTTTTGAGCATGATTATACCCTCATCTGTCCAAATAGATATTTGTACATATAATTACAGTTTCCTGAAAGAGTAACACACACTGAGATTCCTGTGCTAAAGAAGAGGAACACAAGTGATTTCTTTTTTTATTTCATCTGGATATAATTTAAACCTCCACACTGCTAACCATTGACTCAAAGTTTTAATATGTCTGAGGTAAAAACTGGTGGCTAAAAAAGGCATTCTTACATGGGAACGAAAGCTTAGCAATTTACAATTGGGTGGCCAAGGTGGTATTTCAGACTTATGTTCAGCCTTGGAGAAAAGAAGATCTAGAACATGTAACTGTACGTAGACCATGGGGTGGCGGGAGAGTTACAATTGTAAAGAATGGGGTCAGGAACTTCTGAGAGTCCTTGTGTCAATGACACTTTGAAAGATGTGGTGCAAGGACATCCCAGGAGATTTCTGCATCCCATGAGGAGAAAGGTGGAATTCTAGACTCCTGAATCCAGAGAGTACCCTGTCCAGGATGGGTTTGCACGCTGGACAGGAAGCCTCTATGCTCCACACCAACACATAGTTCTGCAAAGTGTCTTCTGACAGAAACACATTATGCAACCCATTCTGTTTCTGGAAAGTTCTGCACTTTGGGTGAGCTGAAATCACTGCTGTTCCTTTTATCCTTGGGTTCTCATTTTACACTCTGGACCTATTTGAATCTACTTAACAGTCCTGATGGTGCTCATTTTAAGATTGTGCTCTTTGACTTAAACATCTGCAATTCTTTCAACTGTGCATCTTGTGATGGAGCGTTTGGGCCGTTTACATCTTGGTCATGGTCCAGTTTCTCAACCACCCTTCCTAAAGGCTGTGTGCTGAGACAAACAATGCTACAGCATCAGGTTTGGTCCCAACAGTGCAAAGCACGACAGGAGCTTTAATTTCTTTGAGTTGGACATCATGCTTCTTTCAAGGCAATAGATTTTGGAACTCATTTTTATGGCAGCCAGAAAACACTTTTCATTCTTTTTGAGCTTCCAGTATGAACTGCTACTAGGTTAAGTCTTCTTGGTTCTGCCTGATGTACTTGTTTTTTTGAAGCTAATTGTAGGACATTTATTTCTATTATACTTCACCTTTCTAGTCTTGTGATCTCTTCTTAAATTGTTGATCCTTTTTACTTATGTTTTAACCACCTCCTCTAGCTTCTTAAGTGTGCCTTCATCCACGCCACTGGTACGCCTTCAAGTAGAACAGGACCATCTGGAAATGACCCACTGACCAGCTGACTGCCTGAAGCCTGGAAGTCATCCTTGATCTCCTTGATCTCTCACCAACTCTCTCATCCCTCATCGCAAATTCATTGGCAATTATCCTACCATTTCTACCTCCAGAATTCATCCCAAATCCATACGCACTTTTTCCCGTCTCCACCAACACCACTCTGGTCCCAGCCACCATCCTCTTCAACCTCTAGGCAGCTGCGATCATCTTTACCTATCTCCCTTCCCTTGCCTCCTTGGATCCACCTTTCACCCAGCAGCCAGAGTAATCTTTTTATTTTATTACTTTATTGTATGTCTTCCATTACTAGACTGTAGGACAGGCCATGACAGTTTAATTTAGCTATTTACCTACTTACAATGAACACCAAACACACACAGAACAGACTTTTAGCTGAGAATCAATGAATTTACAAACACTGGAATCTCATTTGCAAGTTATGTGAGACTATGCCAAATATCTTGCTATTTAATAAACTCAAGATCCGCCCCCCCCCCGCACCTAAGATAGTCTTGTGACCTACTAATTCACTCTTATCTCAAAAGATAACATTAGTTTAGTGACTATTTAGGAAAAGTCTTTTGGCCTCTACAGAGCAATATTTTCTGCAACAATTGCATATAAACAAGCTATTTAATAATTTGCTCTAGAATATTGCCTGGGATTTACTTTTTGCCACTTTCAAAAGCTGGGATGAAATAGGCCATTTCCAGTCCTCTGGGATACTCCTGCTCTTCGTGATTTTTTAAGATTTCTTATAGTGGTCCTAGATATATTTACTCTATTTGCTACAAAACAATTTTTATTCATCTCTTAAACAATGAATATCCAAACATCTATTTTAAAAACATTTATTTGTCATTGTTTTGAATCATACTGACAGGACTGTAATTCTTTGGTCTTCCATAATTTACCCAAAGATTATATGAATAATGTTATAATAAATTTCATTTTTCAAAGCACCATATGCTAATAAAATGGAAAGCTGTGGCAACAAATGCAACAGTCACATTTAAGGTGATTGACATGCTCTATACCACGATTGCAGTGATGACTCCACAACTGAATTTGGATAAACTTATCAAATCCTACACTTTAAATTAGGGTATTTTATTATATAAAGTATACCTCAAAAACAGAAACACAAAAACAACCTCACAATACTTTAAGAAAGATGAGCCTATATTTTAAAAGCCTAGCTATACAACAAGAAATCATCTGACATTTTCCCAACCCAGCATCGGAGCCCTTGGAAGGGGTGGAGGTAAGGCAGCCGTCACTGCTTGGGATCCAGAAATAGCTCCGGTGGGGGTGTGCAGGGCTGCCTTGCAGCTGACTGCTTTTGACTCCTCCAGTGCCCATTCCTCTCAAAAGACTACAGAACCCTAACCAACCCTCCCTAGCAGGATTCTCACTTGCCAAAGTCGAAAGCAGCTATTCTCAAACTTTTAATGTACATATGATCTTATTAAAATGAATATTCTAATTGTGGTGCAGGACCTGAGATTCAGCATTCCTAACAAGCTTGCAGGTACTGCTGCTGCTCCTGGTCCACGTGTTAGGTAGATAGTGAGGGATTTCTGGTCTCCTAGGGATGAAAGTGGGTGGTCCTGCGATTCACCCCCACACAATGGGCTGTCAGAGAGGCTCATGGGAGATCCGCATGCGCAGTAAGACTCAGGTCATACAACTCCCAACTGTCCAATCAAACTGGTTCCTTGGTGACCTCTGAATCACAAGAGGGAGGTCCCAATCCAGGCACTATAAAACAAGACGCAGACCATAACTAGGTCCTTTTTGCATCCTTCCGTTTTTTCTCCCTTTGCTGCAACATGGGTCCGGTCCATCATCCATGGCATATGTATCATGCTCTGTAAACCTATATGTTGTTCTTGCCTTATAATCCTATCTTTCTGTCCTCAATAAACTTCATTTTTGTGCTTGCCTAACTTTGGTGGGTCTGGTCATTCTTAGGCCATGAGCACGCCAAGAACCCACATTTCAGATTAAAACCTGACACACGGACCACACCTGGAGTAGCAAGGTTGAAAGCCTTAAGCTCTGGCCTGTGGCATGTACATCTCAGTTGTTTCTGTTTCTCATAAACACCTTACTATTGCAGCATCACCAGCCACACTGTCTACAGTGGGGTGCCAGGACAGCACTACAGCTCAGTTACCTACAATGCATGACCCACAGCTGCCCAGGTTAAGTCGGCAATGATGGGAAGCATTTATGGCTGAATCATTCTCATTCCCGTAGGATGGCGACAGGCTTTCAGTGTGAAAAGCGAGGTCTTGTCTATTTCCTTTAGTCAACTTCCTCAAGCATTACTTATTTCACCAGGACATATATTTAAACATTATTTTCAAACTCTCCTCCCCTATGTCTCTCTCCTTCCAAAAGGAATCTGAGGCTCACCACACTGTATAATTCTTCCTCTTTTAAATCCATTTAAAAGTATAAACTTTTACCATCCTTAATTAAATCAGCAGGACAGTCCACAGAGAAACTCCCTGAGCTGGAGTTAAAGTGCTCTTTATTATTAATCATGCTTTGATCTATCACTGTCCCCACCAACCCCCAGCCCTCCCTCCAAAACTCATAGACATACTGCGGGTTGAGGCAAAATATTTACAAGAGAAATTTAAAATCCAGTAAAAGGGAACTAGACAGTCTGTAGGAAATGTATTGTTTTTGGCGAACCATCTTTCTCTGGTCCCTCCCTGCTGGCCTCTCCCTCGCCCTCTTCTACCTCTTTTCTCCTGTCTGCATTGCCCAATTGCCGCTACCCTCCTACACGTTCCTCCTGCTCTTTTGCATTCGTCTTTTATCTCCACTAACTCTCCCTGCTCTTGCATCCCACCCCCAATTATTCCTAAGGGAAACACCTGCATACAGTGAGGGATAGTTTGAACAGACTGTTGAGGAGACCAGAGCACGAGCAGGGAACGCCGGATGGGCCGGGCAGCCTGGTGGACCCAACTGAAGACGAAGTTAGGTCCCAACTGAGGACCCAACTGAGGACGAATTTAAGGTGTCACCCGTCTGTCTGCATTGTGGGAAAGCTCAGATTCAGGGGGCTTTCCAGGCTACTATGACAGAGAGCTAGAGGAAAAAGGAACTAGGGTATGGGCAAGAGAAGTGAGGGACTGTGGCATCTAAGCTGGACAGAGGAGGAACCAGAGGTTCTCAGTGAGGTTCGGACAGGTACAGTGGTTCCTGGCCTGGAGAAGCCATGCCAGTGGGAAGCTTAAGTGGAGAGGAAAGGGACACAGAGAAAGAATCTTTTACTTAATGAAAACTCAGATGGAAGGAGACATGCCTGAAAGCAAAGAGAGAGGGACAGGTGTCAAGTCCCTAATTCATATTAAAATTTTAAATATTTGAAAAAATTCAAAATTACCTTTTACATGAAAATGAGTTTCTTAGAGGTTTAATTTACTTTAATGGGGATTCAATATAATTAACAAAACACTGTGTTGATCATTGGTAATAACAGATTTTGGGGTATTCATCATATGCCAGGCCCATGCTGAGCACTTTTAAAAATATTTCACTTATAAGTAGTATTATTACTATCCCTATTTTACTGATAAGGTAATTGAAGCCTAGAGAAGTTAAGTATTTTGTCTCAGGTCACACAGCTAGTGTTGGAGTGCTCAAACCCTAGTAGTCTCACTCCAAAGTCCTTATGCACCATGCTACATTGTCTGTCAAAGTCAAATGTCCACAGAAGAATGACAGTGTAAAAAAATAAGACTTAAGCAGAGGACAAAAAAACTTAGAATGAAATGAAATACATCAGAACGTTAACAGACCTTGTGTTAAAACAGTGAGAGTTTGAGTGATTTCTTTACATTTTATTTTATGCATTTTCAAAATGGTCTTTAATGAACTATCTTAGTTTTATAATAAAGATATTAAAATAAAAAATATAAAGAACCTTTCAAAACAAATGACGGTATTATTGTTTCAACTCTTTTGTGTGGGGGTGGGGAGCTGCATTTGTTTAAGTCCCAAGCTCTATTTCATTAAGGAGCTCACAAAATACTTACAGAAAGGAGCAGGAACATGTAATTATTCAGTTCCACAGTAACCTTCTGAGTCACTAACTTCTGATTACATTTCAAAATTCTGAGGGTCAGAGACCATCACACTAGGATCTAGTAGCATGTGATTATGTGTAGTACTTGCAAATTGGACTAGGGAACGGAAGGAGTAGTTTTAAAAGGCTGGGCAGGGAGCAGGTGGAGAATGATCATTTGTAGGATTCCTTCCATTTCTTCCCTTGTAGGTAAATCTAAATTCTTTGGTGCAAAGCTTCTCTTAAAATTAGCCTCACTGTTAGTTAGGTATTTTGTTTTGTCTAGAAAAAGAAATATGCATCTGTGATGGCCAAGTCAAACAATCTCTAATATAATCCTAAAAAGAAAGAGGAATTTAAAAGAGGTATGCTGACAAAAATAGAATTTATCAGTTTAGTTGGTGCTGTGTAAAAAAGTGAGGAGGAGGTCTGAGCTTTAATGAGGAAGTTGTATCAGTAAGAAAGAAAGCCATGTACCACTACAACTTCCTGTTTTTGCCTATAGTTTGTAGAGGGCTGTGGGTTTTGTGGGTGTTCCATTTTTAACTCTTGACATGTCTTTCTTCCTCTTCTTCCATTCCACAAGGACAACTGGCTTCCCTTCTCAAACCTAGATCCTTACTGCCTTATAATACTCTAAAGAGGTAACTCCTTTCTTAGGAGTTACAACTCCTAAGAAAAATCCCATGTAACTAGTAGACTGGTAGCTTTAGGGCTTCTTTCATATTTTCCCACTCCGTTTTCATGATAACAACGCACATTTAAGGAGAGGTGGGAGGTTTAAGAGGAGCACCCAATGGACTAGCTGCCCTCCTCCCCACCCATTAGTGTCACCCTGGGCAAGATACTTAGCCTCTCTGAATTCTACTTTCTTTACCTATAAAATACCCGATAATAGGGTTGTTATAAAGATCCCACGAAACAATGTAAACTTTATAACTATCTTTTTTTAAAACTCCTTTTGAAAAGTAAAAGCCATTCTTAACCAGCAGGCCACACAAAAAGAGGCTGCAGGTGGCTGTGGTCTGCAGGCTGTCGCTTGCTGACCCCGATATAGACGTAGATCTTTGATATCATGTGCGTGACATAAGGTGAAGTCTGTGGTCATAGAACAAAGCAAAACTCACTGGCCCACACAGGAGCAGTTTTGCAATTAAACCAACTACCACACTGTGAGTAATAAAATTCAAGCTAACCTTGAAAATCCAACTCTCTGGACTACACTTAACCTGCCCTACTGCGTTGAGACTCACCTGGTCTCCTGTAAACCAAATGAGTGAACAGACAGGGCATTCTATGCACCGTGGAGGTGAATAATGCTGTTAAGACCGTGGACAGTATGGTTAAGCTGTCTCTTGCAGGCTAACACAAACACAGTGCACCAAAATAGGGGTCACACTCCTGTCCTTGGATAGCACCGAGGCGCCTGATGAAATGCAGCATAAATAGGATGCAGTGAACTCAGTGTATACACCCTTGCTTCTGTGTACACACACACACACATACCCCCTTTCTGGGGCTAAGAGAATTGAATTCTTGGAACTCCTTATCAGAGGCATCATCGATGACTCACAAACTAAGTAATAGCTGCTCAACTTTTAAAAACAATGGGTGGGACTCATCTCCTACACATGCCAACTCTTTCTGTTTACAAAATAGGCACCCACTATTAGTACAACACTAACCACTTTCCCATTTCCCTATTTCTGAAAAGCTTCTTAATCCGATGAATTTCAATAGCGTTCAATGGCACTGCCGCTGTCCCCTTCCCATGTGCTTCAGATGCTGGCAAGCCTGAATGTGCCACTTCTCCCCTTCCAGTATTACTAGTCCCAAACAAGAGGCTCTGATGCCAGCGAGTCTTGCTGCCAGCTGAAGGACAACAGTTTTCTCTTCAGATCATTTCTAAGGAACCGTGACTATAACTCAAAGAATTTTAAAAACAAGTAACTGAATGGCAAGATGAAAGATGAATGTGACTATACCCATGGACCTCCTAGGATCATCCGGAAGAGCAGGGTTTCCTTATTGACTTCCTCTTAACCACCCCATTTTTATATCACAAGATCCCATTTGGTCTTTCCTTAGGAGGCAAAGAACCACCTGCTTAGGAGTACACAGAGAAGACAACTTACCATTTACAAGGAATAATTTGATAAATATCATGTAGACCATCTTTGTTGCCACTAAGAGCAAAATTATCATTCTGGTAGGTGTCATTCAAGTTTTTTGGAATACATAAAGTAATAAAGCAAGGACAGTTCAAGAACAGGCAGAGTATGTGCAAAGGTATGCTGCAATTTCTCTCCAACTTAGAATTTGCTGAAAAATATTTAGAGACATCAGAAAGCAACACTGGGGCAGTTGTTTAAGAATATAACCCTTCTGATAGAATGAGAAAACCACTTTTGTGATGGGATAATAATGACCAAATACCTATAACGCATGAACAGTGACTTAGAGCAATGTGTTAATGAGCCTATAGTTCTAATTCTATTTCTGTCTACCCCTTATGTAGGCTAAATCATAAAACACTGCATTTAAAGAGAGAAAGGACCTGATAGTCTGATCTCAGTTTACAGAGACCCTTATATTTTTAGATTTATCCTAACTGGCATGGCTATTTACTGGTTTGTTTGTAAATACTAATCATAGGCAATACAATATTGCATCATTTTGGTGGTAAGATAATTACGAATGGTCTACAAAAGCAAATATTGAGAGAGAGAGGGAGAGAGAAAGAGAGAGAGAGAGAATGGAATGTACCTACAATTAATCTCCCATGAAGTGAAGGTAATTGCCATAAACGGACAATGACAATTACTGTCCTTTTTGCAAACAGCAATTTAACAACAAATGCCCTTTTACAATACAAGCCTCACTCAGTATTTCTTAACAGTCTCTGAACTATTTTGAATTTTCAAATGAAGGAGGCATTCCTAGGAAAGTAAACAATGAGCAGTGAGTCCCATGCTAACCTTGTGATTATTATCTTGCATCTCCACAGCCTACTAAAAATCTAAGGGTGAACTAAACCTTTCAGTTGATTCCCCCCCCATAAGTTTGCAACCATAATGAGAGCCATTGTTTTCCCTGAGGCCTTCTTTTGGGTTTTGCAAAATCTAATTCTCACATAAGCATTCTTTCATTTCAGTAAAAGTCATTGGAAAGGCTGAGGCAATGCACAGCGAAGGCAGCCTCTACAGAAAACGGGAGGTTGGGGTGGCGGAAGCAGAGACACTCAGAACAGAGATGAGGTTGAAAATATATTATAGTTTGGAACAGGAGGCAAAGCCTTGATCGACTCCGCATTCTAGCTCTCACTATCTACACCAAAAATATTTTCTTTCTCAAGTTTTCTCCAGGTAAGAGAAAAAAGAAAATATCTTACTGTACTGGCTTTAACTTCTCTAAAAACCAGTTTATTTTTTCATCTAGCCTTTCTACCCTAAATGCTCATGGTGAACATACGTTTAAAGAGTATAAACTTTCCATCTCCACCCCCTCCCCACCCAGACCCTATCTCACTCTCCAGAAATAACCACTGTCAACAGTCTTCTTGTGTATCCTTCCCAAATATTCTGGGTAATACGTACATATAAACACAATTCCCCCCATTCTTACTTCCACCAAAGATTAGGTTTGTTTTCTTATGGTAATACTATGTTACATAGTAATAGTACTTGTGGGAAATTTTCCCACACCTGTCCATATAAGTCTATTTTATTCTTTTAAGTAGTAGTCTAATATTCTATTTTATGAAAATACTACCATGGTTATCTAACCAATTTCCTATTGATAGACTTAGTATTATTTGACTTCGCTATTATTTGGTGTTTAATTCTTAATAACAAAAAGTTTAGATTACCTCTTTGAAAGGAATGAAGTTCAGGGGCTCCTGAAGGCAGTGGGAAATCTTAAACTGCACATGAGGGGAAGTCAGGCAATCCACATGACAAACATGAAGCAGTTCAGAAGGCTTAATGGTTTTGTAATATACTTTAGGCAGACATTTTACTTGCTGTGACCAGGAACCTGACGACTGCTGATCTACGATTTGGTAGACTTGACATTGCCAAGCTATTTTTCATTACAATAAAGGAGACAGCTATGGGTGGGACATGAGCAAGATAATTCAGAAACCCTGACTAATTTCACAAAACGATTTTAAAGATAAATTATATTGGAAAGTAAAATATATTTAATAAGTATTAATTTGCAAGCATCCATTGATAAGAATAAAATTTCTCCATATTGTACATTAATAACGCAAGTTTGGTTCCTGAAGAAGATATCTTTAAAAGTCAGTATAGTGTTTCAGGTCAGGCTAGTTCTAGAGTCTAGCAAGCCTGGATGGAACACTAGTTCCCCTCTTTTCTAACTTGTGATCACAGGTAAGTTATTAAGCCTCAGTTACTTCATCTATAAAATGGGGCTATACCTACCTCACAGTGTTGTTGGTGAGTATTAAATAAGATAATGTTGCATATGTAGCTATGGCATGTATAGTTACTGTTCAGTAAATGTTAACAATGATTTAGTGACTATTAACTATAATATTAATAGTTTAATAAATACTTACTATACAGTGTTTACTAGGTACCAGGAACTTCTTCTACCTCCCCCCACACACACACACCACACTCATTTACTCCTCATAGCAGCCCTATGGTTTGGCACTAATTAATAAAAGTCTTCTTGCATGCCACTTTTCAAAGTGTATTTTTGGATACATTATCTTTTTTATTCCCACAACCACTACACAAGTGAGATAGAAAATGGAAAACAAGACCCCAAAAGGTCTGGAATTATAATCAACCAAAATAAAATTTAAACTTCTGTTTTATATGGTTTGTAATGTTTCACAATTAACATTTCAAATAGATTGTTTACAAACTTACTGTTTACAATAAACTCTGATATCTCAGAATGTCATGAATTATACTTTCCTTTTCATGGTTTTCAACTTAAGGGCTACATTATTAAAATAATAAATAATAATCATACTAATGCTAAGAAGTTACAGAAAAATATAAAGCATTAATTACTTTATCAGATTCTGTAGAGTGCAATAAACATCTCACTTACCTAGCACTATGAGGAGATGTGTCCTAAAGAGACTAATTTTCTATAAAATGTATGCCTTTAATGGAAACCTTTTAAAAATGTAACAAAACAAAACCCACCATTCTTCCACGTCAATATTGATTTCTAATTCCTACTTCTGCTATGATGGAGTTATGGAGAAGCTGTACAAAAAGACTAGAGATAAAGAGGAAGTTACAGGAGAAGGAGATTTCTTTAATATCCATTGCTTTTTCTTTGAATTCCCCACTCCTAGGAAAACTCAGCTCAATAGGTACACTTTACCCTAAGGTACTTGTATCTCAGTACATCCCTGAATTGCTGCCTCAGGGTATAGCCTCATTTTGTTTCCCACAGAGATCTATACCTTCAGAACAATTGCAAATGGAGATTCCTCACTAGCATACTTCCTGTTCCTTGCATGGAATTATAAAGCCACAGAATTCAGGAAAATACAAAAATCTAACATCATTCTTCCAATAGGGCAGAACTCACTGAATCTAATTGAATTAGATGTGTGTTAAACAGGGATGACAGCCATTATGGTTAGGTCAAAAAAATGTGCCCCGAACTCATCCAAGAAAAAGGAATCACACTAACAAGTTTCCAGATGACCCTAGAGAAGGCTCCACACCCAGCCTCAGTGAGACACAGAGGAGCCTTCCCAGCTGCCTGTCTAAAGAAGCCCGGACAGCCTTGGACTCCTTTTCTGTGTTGGCCAATATGAGTCTGGAACAGGGCCCTGTACCAGATGAAATATCTTGATCCTGCCAACTGCTTCTTGGCTTTGAGCAGCTGTGGGAGCAGCTGGTTTTACAGCAGTCACAGACTGAGTCCTTATTCTGAGGTAGCAGAGGTCTACGTTTTGTGAGACACTTAAATTTGAGTCCTTATACAACCACCTTTGTGAGCTTTAACGTGAAGATTTGGTGTGTTGTGCTTGGTATTGATGCATCTTGCAAACAACTGAAAGATCTATAATAGCTTCATCCCTGGAAATCTTCCTTCAACTATAAAACTCAAGTTTATCTAATCCTTTGCTTCAATCAGAAACTAAATAGTCATGAGATAGGAGATCAATTATCCCTCAGCCAGTATAATTTAAAGTCAACTGAATTCCAAGAATAGTAGATTGAATACAAGAACTTACTCCTGCTCCCTCCTAATATCCCAGTAAAGGGTTTTTTTAACTTTTTAAATCTTTATTTATTTATTTTTTTAAGGCATAAAGGCTGCTAGGATAGTCAGAACATGAGAGGAGACAACTGGCAGTGGAAAAATCCAAGATCAACCCAATTTATACCCCAGAATCCCCTAAAAGGCACTGCTGGCATTACTGGAAGGAGGGGACAATGAAAGGAATGAGCTAAAATACAGAGGATCTGTCGAACTTCTTTCAAGAAATACCTACATTCCCCAGACCAGGCTCCTACTCCACAGCTGAAGGGTTGCCCCTCTCCTATCTGGGGTAAAAGTCTGCAGATGTATTCTCTGGAAAGTATAAAATACAGGTCTCTGGTTGAGGGACTCGGCACAATTTGTTGGGAAGAGGGGCGTTCTAATGAAAGCTGGGGACTGGGTGAACACAGGCATGCTGGGATGCTTGCCCCAGCCCCTTTCCCCACTTGGTTCCCAGAAGGACGGTGGCTAGGCCCAGACCCTCCAGGAAGGGGATCAGAAGCTCTTCTCTGAGTGATATGCACAGCTGAAGACGAGGGTTGCAGAGAAACTGACACTGGGGGTTCCCAAGTAAAGGGAGAGTATCTCAACTGAAGCTATTACCAATGAGCCCCACTCATGTGTGCCAGGCTCAGGTCAGTCTTGTTTTTCCCCATTCTTACAGGCAGCAGACAAGGAAGAAGCATCTGACATCTGAGAAAGTCTAAAGGCAAAGACAGAGTCCAAAACAAACAAACAAACAAATAAGCAAATTCAGCTTGTATCACAGAAATACAATCAGCAAAATCCAGATTGTGGGAATCTCTATAGGACAAATAGCCCAGTTTCTTAAACAAATAGACTGCACAGAAAAAAGGGAGAAAGATGGGAGAATATACATTAAAAGAGCCTTAAAACATGTATCAACCAATTGCACTGTATGGACCTTATTTCAGTATTGATTTGAACAACCCAACTGTTTAAAAAAATACATAAGATAATCAGAGCAATTTAAATACTGATTGTATATTTGATGATATTAAAGAACTGTTAACTGTTGTTTTTAGGTATGACATATTAAGGTTATGTTTTAAGAGTCCTTATATATTAAAGACATATACTGAAACATTTACAGGTGAAATGATATGGTAGTTGGGGTTTGCTTCAATCTGGGTGAGGGGTTGACTAAACAAACATCAGTGAGATGAAGGGAACATGAAAATCTTTTTTCTATTATTTTCTCTCTACTTTATGTTTGAAATTTTCCGTAAAGGAGAAAAAAAAAAAAACTATCATCAGAATCCTCAGAGAAGATACTATCATAAAACAGAACCAAAATAACATAAAAAAGGAACATTTAGAGAATTTTAAAAGGCTCCTATAAATAAAAAATAACAAATATAAAACATTCAATAAAGAGTTGAGGGGAAAATTGAGGACATGTCCCCCAAAAGTACAGAGAAACATAGAATGAAAATAAAGAAAAGATTAAAAAATTAGAGGACTAGTCCAGAGATCCAAAATGTGGGTAATTGTTCCAGAAAGAGAGAAAAGAGAAACAGAAGGAAGGAACTCATCGACACGATAATGTAAGAAAATCTCCCCAAACTGAAGGCAATAGATTTCTAAAAGAAAAGGACGCACTCATTGCCCGATACAATCGATCAAAACAGGCACATCATTGTGAAACTGTAGAACATTGGGAACAGAGAGATTTGACAAGTTTCTAGAAAAAACAAACAAATAGACAAACAAAATCTGGCTATATATGAAAGATCAGGAATCAGAAGCATGTGACACTTCACAACAGAAAAAGCTCGAAAGCAATGGAGTAACGCCTTCAAAATTCTGAAAGAAAATTATTGCCAATATAGAGTTCTATATCCAGCAAAACTACCAATCAAAGGTGAAGGTGGAATAAAACATATTTCAGACATGAAAGTCTCAAAAATTTTATTTTCATTCACCTTTTCTCAGCAATAACAGCAAAGAAGTAAATCCAGAAAGAGGAGGAAATGGAATGCAGGAAACAAAGGATCTAGCCAAGAAGAAAGGTGAAGGAAATCCCCAAAATGGTGACAAAGAGAGATTCCAAAATGAAAGTTACTCTGCATACCTCAGTTCCCTTATCTGTGAAACAGGGAAGTAACAATAGTACCCACTTCATAGAGTTGTAAGGATTCAGCATAAAACGTTTAGAGTAGTAGTCGGCACAAAGAAAGAGCTACAGGAGTTGTTACCATCATTAAAGAATTGACTCTTTCCACTATGTTAACATATAACATATATTACAATAACTAAAAAAAAAAGACAGAGCGAGATCAATGTAATACACCTTTCTGAACTGAATATATTTCCAGCTTTGGAATGACACAGAATCATAGAGTTCTAAGATTTTTCTTGCACAATTTCCTCATTTTAAAGAGGAAGAAACTGAAGCTCAGAGTGGCTAAGTAACTTGCTTAAGACTACATAGTCATTTAGAAGAGGAGTTGGGACTAGCACTCAGGTGTCTCATGTCAATGCCCTGAAAGTCAGAAGTGTAGCTTCCCACTATGTTTGCCGTATCCTCAGAGGGTCACAGTTTCACACATACAAAAAAAAAAAAGTCCAATTCTGTCATTTTACCCTACAACCTGGCACTTGGCTCAAGATATATATAAGCAGAAAGGCAACTTAGAAAGATCCACCCAGGGTGACAGAGAAAGGAGGCTAGAGTTGGGTTTACTGAGTTAGGTTGACAATATGGAAGAAAATGTATTGAACTCACTGTCCCACACTGAGTTCCTTAATTTTAGGCAAGACACTTTAGTGGGTTTACACACAAAAGTAAGAATATGAATCCCTAATGGGACACAGCATGCATGGGTGTTTCTATTCCCTGAGTAACAGAATGGGTGGTAATGTTCTTTCATCTCAGTTCTCTGTGTCTTTCTAAAGGAATATACACAGTTTGTAGGATGAGTAGCCATTTGGTCACCACTTCCAAGGAAATGATGCCCCTGCCAAGGGACACAACAAAAAAGATTATTAAGCAAGGTCAACAAAGAGCAGAAGGGTAGCGTCAGAAAAGAAAGGCGAGATCCCAGGAGAGGAGGATTTCCCCTGCCTCACCACTATACTCGGGTAAGTTTTGAGAGGGTAATCAGGCTGGGCGAGAATTTTCCTGGTACAAATTCTATGATCTGTCTTAATCTTGTTCCAGCTGAAAATAAACCTTCTCTACATCTGCAGAAAGTCCCATCCAACAGTTTGAGATGAACTTATTTAAAAAGAAAATTACCCATTTTCTTTTCAGTGAATCGCAGAGGGAAAGTACACACTAATTTCTCATCTTCAAAGCATGAACATTTCTCTGCTTCTTGAATATTTATTATAAACAAATTTGTTATTACCTTTGGACATAGTACACGCTCCACAGCAATCCAAATGCCAAAGTGGTGACTGGGTGAATTTAAAAATCTCTTAATATTTTGACCGTTTAGCTAAGATTTAAAGTGACAGGTAAAGGGTCCAAAAATACAAAAAAGAAAAAAAAAGGTATTTCCAAATGTTTTAATCCTATTTACTTATGCTTATTTCTGTGTTTTTGATTAATAAAAAGATTTTTCTCCTTCCTTTTTTTCATAAGCATTAGGTGCATTTTGAAAAATCATTCAAGCAATACATACAAAAGTATGTACCGGTAACTTAGCCAAGTTAATAAAAAAAAGAAAAACTATTTAGAAATACTTCCAATTTCTTCTATGTAATAACGGAAACATACAGAAAATACAGTTTTATTATGGAAAGTACTGTCATGTCAATACTCACAGAAAAAGCAGGATTCCAGTGTTTGCCAGGGCAAAGGCAAGTCCCAAAATCCCACTGCCCATAATGGCATTGCTTAGGTTAAAAACAGACATGCCCAAGGAGGTTGTTCCTGGAATCTGAACAAAGAGACAAACATTCACACGAATCAAACTAGTCCCAAAGAAAGTTCATCAAGCCAAAGCCTTTAAAGCACTACTAGGAAGCAAGATAGAAATAAAATTCAAGAAATCCTTTTTTAGTTATCTAGTTGGGTATTTTAAATGGATTTCAGGAGAAAATACATAGGCTATGAGGAATATCCTGGTGAATATAGGTAGCTATGCTTTTGGTACTATGTTGCATGAATTCAAAACATCTATCTCAATTTACATGATAATAAATATGCATATTTTATTATAATGATACTCACATATTCATCACATTTCTTTTTTTCCAAATGGCTGTTTGTGAGACTTCTTCTACTTTCACGATCAGAAATAAACTTGCTGTAAAGACATGCATAATACATTTAACCTCATAATGATTTGAAGCTTAACATCATGACTAAATGTTTTATTACTTACCAAAGCATATTACACATGAAAAGTTACTAATTGCTTCTCTAAGAGCTTATAGCCATATTCAACTGCTGTATTTCTTTCTCTCTGTCTCTCTCTCTCTCTCTCTGTCTCTCTCTCTGCCAGTATTAGTTGTCTACATTCTTGTTTATATCAAATAAACTATAAGTGCCCCAAGAGAAGGTATTTTGCCTCATTCATGTTTATATCCCTCATTCTACTTAGTACAAAATAATGCTAATAATAGGTGCTCATCTTGAGATGAAATAAAAGATCACCATAAATCAAAAAGACCTACACATTTTGAATCATTTTAATAATAAATGTAAACACTATACACAGCAAGTAAATTTGTATATAGATTTTTCTCTAAAAGGAAAATTAGATAATATCAAGACTACAAACTTGGTACTTAAAAGAATACTAGAGGCAGGTTTCTTTCCGAGCTCACATTCTTGGAGTACAAAGGTATTAAATAGAAATTTCCTCTTCCCTGCAAAAAAGAAAACAACTATTTCACCATCCAACGTGCCTTCAGCATGTGCTATATGCAAGTGACTGGAAGAAGCAATGGGGAGAGATGTGGGGATGTAATAAGTGGTGCAGACACTAGGCTATAAATGTTCAGACTAGGAAATTATGGTGCAGAGTCAGGGCAAGGGTGGGGCGGCAAGGCATTTGGTCCATGTCTAGGGTCAGAGCCAGGGCTTTAAGAAAGCAAGGGATTTAGAACACGAGTTCAAATCCTCACTAGCTCTGAGGGTCTGGGCATGGGCCTTAGTTTCCTCATCGACGAAATGGGAGTAACACTATTATATTATCTCATCAAAATTACTGGGAGAATTAAATGAGACAGCACATGTTAAACATCAGTCCCTCACCTGGCATGGAATAAAAGCAATAGATGTTAGTCATTCCTCTTCATGGGGGAAATGGGACTTGAGTTGGGATGGGAATGATTCAGATAGGTAGAATGGAGTAAACTGTGTATTAAATAGAAATAAAGAGAAGTAATTCAAAAAGCTCTAAGAACAATCAAATCTATTCAGGGTTGATATCAGAACCTTCTGGCCTATATAAGTAGAATTACTATTTGATCCAGCAATCCCATTACTGGGCATCTACTCAAAAGAACAAAAGACACTCTATAAAAAAGATACCTGCTCTTGAATGTTTATAGCAGCACAAATCACAATCGCAAAGATGTGGAAACAACCCAAGTGCTCATCAATACATGAGTGGATTAATAAAATGTGGTACGTGTATACCATGGAGTACTATTCAGCTGTAAGAAACAATGGTGATACAGCACCTCTTGCATTTTCCTGGATAGAGCTGGAACCCATTCTACTAAGTGAAGTATCCCAAGAATGGAAAAATAAGCACCACATGTACTCACCAGCAAATTGGTTTCACTGATCAACACCTAAGTGGACATATAGGAATAACATTTATCGGGCGTCGGGCATGTGGGTGGGGGGGAAAGGGGATGGGTATATACACACATAACGAGTGCAATGAGCACCATCTGGGGGATGGACACGCTTGAAGCTCTGACTCTGGGGCGGGGGGAGGGGAGAAGCCAACACACGTAACCTAAACATTCGTACCCCTATAATATGCTGAAATAAATAAATAAATATATATATATATATATAAAATTTTCACCAATGGCAAACTAGTAGAAGGGAATGCATTGGTGTGGGCAATACCTGAGGCATTCAAGAAGTCTAGAGGATTTAGTAATGGAGATTATAATGAAAGGCTAAGGAAAGTTAACCATTAATTTAAGGCAAAATGTGAAAGCCAGAGGGGCTCCTTGGCAGCATATAAAGGGCTCTAATCTTTTGCAGCCAAAGGGCAGGAAAAGCTAAATATCAGGCCAAGAACTTAATTATTAATATGAGACAGCATACTTACAGAAAATGCTGAATTCTCAACCCCATAAGGTCTGCTGTTCCAAGGTCAGTGCCCTGATAGGGATGAATTGGACCATGAAACATGGGATGGAACAGTTCGCCAAACATACTGTTCCTAGGGGAAAGAAATGAACATCTAACAAGTGTATTTCTTAGTGTATACAACCAAAAAAAATCAAGGATGGATAATCAAGAGGCTGAGGGAAGGTACCCCAATAAAAAGCCCAGTTTATACATTTGAGCCAGTTCTCAGACCTAAAATTCAGTAACTGAAAAGAGATGCTGGGCGCCTAGAAGAAAGAAACTTAAAACCCCATAGTAAGTGTATGTGGTAGTTCGCTATAAAGGGACCTAAAGACATTCGCTCAGGTAACTAAACCTGAGAGAGGAAAAGCCATATTTTTGCAGACTGTTGGACACAAGGTCCATGTTAACATTGATAATTAGAGGCCCAAAAAGTCATTACAGACCCCTGTTAGAGTGAAGATATATGGAAGGCAGGTAGTAAGTAGAGTCCTGGTCCAGACCTGGCTTACAGCAGGTCTGTCCACTAAGTCCATGGTGGTCATTGCTCTGATCTCTGAATGCGTAATTAAACTAGAATACTTGGTGGACTGCAGCACCTCCACATTTGTCCTTGGCAAGTAGGGTAAATCACAGTTAAGAAAACCAAATAGAAACCTCTGAAACTTCCCTTTCACAACACAAAATAATATTTCATCCTGGAGGTAATGGCAAAGGTTAGTGCCACTTTTATAGACCTAAAGAACATAGGGGTAGTGGTCACATCACATCCCCATTTAAATTCATCATGGTCCTAATTAATTCTACAAAGCCAGATGGACTCTGAACATGACATTTGGCTGCTGTACCAGATGCAGAATATTTACCAAAACAGATTAATACAGCCTCAGACTTAAACTGTACAGCCATTAATCTGACAAATGTGATCTTTTCCACATCTATCAGGAAAGAGGATCAGAAGCAGTTCATATTCATTTGAAATGAGCAAACATACAGATTTAGTCTTGCTCCAAGGCTGTGTTAACACTACCCCCTCTGTCATAACACAGTCTGAGTGCATCAACTGGATCATCCGGACATTTCACAAAATATCACACTGGTCCATCATATTAACAACATCGTGTTAATCAGATCAGATCAAGAATTGGCAAGTATGTGGGAGGACTTGGTGAGATACATGTGCTCCAGGGAATGGAGAATAAACCTGCAGATGCAGGGACCTCACATAACAGTAAAATTTTAAGAAGTCGAGTGGTGTGTGGTATGCCAGAACATCCCTCCAAAGTAAAGTACAAAGTATTACACCTTGGAATCCCCACCGCTAGGAAAGAAGAATGACACCTGGTATGCTTCTTCAGGTTGCAGAGGTGGCATGTCCCGTACTTGGGAAAGCTGCTCTGACCAGTGACTGCAGCTGAGAACAGGAAAGCGCTCTGCAGCACTGCACCACGCTGCAGTGCAAGCAGCTCTGCCTCTCAAGCTGTAGGACCTGGCGTGGCCCTATGGTATTAAATCTGCTCAAAATTTGAATCAATTTTTAAAAGTGATATGGTTTTGCAATAATTAAATATAGGTAATCCTGACAGCACTGGTTGCCAGCCATGCTTCACGTTTAAAATCTGGCTACTAGAAAGAAACACATCATTTTCCATGTTAGGACTGGTGTGATTACTAGCACCATATCTATATGAAGACAATGTCTAGATAATGGATACACATAGTTGTAAATGAAAGATCTTTCATAGGCTTCCAGAAGCCAAAATAATCACTTGAAAAATGAAGGATTTGATGAACTACACAGTTATTTCCTCTATATAAAACTGTGATCTTCTAATATTAGACCTCATAAGGACCTTCAAGGTCATCTAGTTCAACACTTTAATTTTACAAATGAAGAAACTGAGGCAAAAAGAAAAAGAGGTTAAGGAATTTGCCTGATATCTTTTCAATTTAAATTTGACCAAAGCCTAATTTACATCCAATTATATCCCCATAAAACTAAGTCTCATCAATTCCATATTTAACAATTAAAAACCAAAATCAATCAAATCTAAAATGCAGTCATATAAAAGAGATTCATATATTAAATCATAAAAAATAGAACAGGTGATTAAACAAGGAGTCATTTGTTCAGCCATCTCCTTATCTGGAAACATAGTTCACGTGTCACGTGGTCTTAAGTCTTTATTTCTTCTAACAAAATCCTTTACACAAACTCATAATGACACCAAGTTGCTAAAATTTATGTCCCCATTTCCCCTGATTAATTTATAGACTGAACATTATCACTTTTAATCATTTTATGAGACTGGTACTTTTATGGCCAGAAAAGGCCTCAAGGTTATCTTTTGTGTTATAGGATTTGGTCTCTAAGCTCTAGGAATCCCAAGCTTGATGATCTGCTAAGCCAGAGGAAAAGAATAACTTTCTCCTCCCAAACCTATATAAGGCTAATGGCTGCCATAAAAGTCAGAAATCATTCAAGCAAAGGCTTCTATTAACCAAATCCTATACCCTCTTTTTAATATTAATTTTTCTTAGCCTCTTCCCTTAAACTTGGGTGCTCTCACTCCTTGGCTTAATTAACATGTCATTTCTCCTGATTCCCTTCCACCTCTCTGACCATCTCAGCCTCTTTTATAACACCTCTGCTCAATCCTTAAATGTTAGAATGTCTCCTGGTTCTATCCTTGCCTATTTCCCTTGTCTGTACTCTATAACAGGGATTCCTATCAGAGCAGATGGGAATTTGGGTAGGAACAATTATATCTTTATTTCCACTAACCTCTGACTCAAATTCAGTATTCTCTTCACTTGTGAAGGTATACAATAAACTATGGTAATATTGCAGTAACTGTCATCCTGTGACCCTTTAAAAATAATAGATTTTTATATCACAGGGAAGTTGTTTCAGAGATCTTAAAATAGCATTTATAGTCATCACCTACTTAAAAAATACTATAGAAGAAAATCATCACATAAAAACCTAATATGAGAAAGTACAAGAATAAAGCTCCTTAGAAGCACAAGGCAGGAAGTGTGTAACTCTCTTCAGAAGAGGTGAGAAGTGTTTTAGAGAAGTAATATATGATATTGGCCTTGAAAGATGAATAGGGATTGTCCAGATAAGAAAAAGGAGAGGCCTTTCAAAAGCCAACAGAGTGAACCACATTTCAAGGACTCTGGGCTGTGAAAGAGAAGGGTGAGTAGTTCTGTTCCATAGGCGCACAGGACGTGAGTGAGTGCAGGAAGGGAAGAGCAGTGGCAGATGCTGAAGCTGAGGAGGGAGACCACAGACAGACTGTGAAAGGCTTGTATGCTATGCCAAGAACTTCAGATCTGTTCCTACAGGCAATGGTAAACCACCAAAGGTTTTAAGCAGAATATTTCAGTATGTCATTTGCATTTTAAAGTGGAAACACTAATAGCAATGTGAAGAAAAACGGTGGCATGGAGACCAGGGAAAGGAGTGTTGCAATAGCTCAGGCAAGAGATATGAATTGCTGCCTTGAGAAATAAGAAAGCAATAGAAATTCAAAATGGATTCCTGTTCTGGGTTAGATGATGGGGTAATGATGATGCCATTAACAAAAAGAGAGAATATAAAAAAGTGAACACAAAGTCTTAATTTTAAATTAAGGGAGATTGCATACTTTGTGAATACATTCAGTTTTATGCAACAAAGAACATGTTGCCAGTGACTTAACACAAATAAGCTTTCATTCTTCTCATTAAGCAAGTATACCCAGTCCTGCAAAGATATAGAACAACTGGGACTCTCAAAAGTTGCTGGCAGGAATGCCAAATGGTACAGCCACTTTGGAAAATAGTTTGGTAGTTTCTTATAAAGTCTTACAAAGTTAAATACACATTTACCATATGACCAAGCAACTCCACCCCTAAGTATTTACGGGTGAAAAATTAACCCAAGAAAAATTAACGTTTGTGTTCACACAAAATCCTATACATGAATGTTTATAGCAGCTTTATTTGTAATCACTAAAAACTGGAAACAACCCAAATATCCATCAGCCAGTGAAGAGATAAACAAATTGTTTTGCACCCATACTAGGGAATATTATTCAGCAATGAAAAGGAACAAACTACTGAATACAACATGTATTCATTATGCTAAGTGAAAGAAGACAGAATTATATGCATTATTCCATTTCTACAATGTTCTAAGAAGGTAACACTAGAAAGACTATAATCCTATCTGCGGTGGCCATAGATAAGAAGGGGAGATTGACTACAAAGAAGCATAAGGGATGATGGAAATGTTTAATATCCTGATTGTGATAGTGGTAACATACCTGTATATATTTATCAAAACTCATGGAACAGTACACCTATTATAAAAGAGTGAATTTTACTGAAGGTAAATTATACTTCAGTGAACTTGATATGGAAAAGAAACTAGATTACTAGATCATTGCTTGTTTTCAGGAAAAAATTGATAGTCATAGAACTAGTGTGCTAGCATTAACAATGGGCAGGATGTGGAAGAAGCAGAACTAGAGAGTTAATATCAAATAGTAACTTGATGGTCAGAACTTTTAATGTTCAAAGATTTTTTTTGGATCTATAATAAATATTAAATGGACTTGAGGATGATTTTATTTTTGTCTTGATGCTGTGTAACCAAGAATAAATTTCCTTGTCCAATACACTCTTAATTTTTCAGGACCTCTTACTTTCCAACTCTTTGTTACTTTGATCAACTTCTCACTCAACTGTCTTTACGTTTATTTCATTATATAAATTGTATTCCTTATCGCATACATGGCATACTATTTTACTTAATAAATTTATAATTTATCATTATAGACTTATATTGTACTAAGGTCATTAAAAAATATAAAGAGATGAAAATGTTTTTATAAATCTGATCACATCTTCACATATAATGCCAAGACTTTTTAATTCCTATTTTACTATGTAAAAATTAACTTTCAATTAATGAAATTTATTACAGTAAAATTATGATAGACATAGATATAGATTTTTGGATAAGACAGTAGTTGAAAATTTTACATTCTTCTATTGCTAAGAAATAAATACCATTTTATCTATTTTTCAAAATTTCCATTGTGTGCATTGCTAATGATAACCATTCAACTTCTCTAATTATGTCAAAATGGTATCTTGGAAGACAATGGTTCAATTCACTATGAATTCACAAACAGCATTGACTCAATAGAACTCCACATCAGACCTTTTTCTCCCATTTTCTCATGACAGAATCTCTAGCTCATGAATACAAGCCTCGGATACAATCAGAAGTAAGTTCAAGGACAACGGTGTTGAGTTTTCTGGGTTAATACACACAGGATTTGTGAAGTCATCTTTGCCTGAGTTCTCACCCTAAGTCTTCTGAAAGACCGGCAAGCCTGAGCACAATTAAAAGCAACTGGTGATTTGTTCTCAGGTTAAATTTCTCTTCTATTTATGTATGTGTTTTGTCGCGAAGGTTTTGTCATGTTTGTCCTACACAATTATTTCTCTTCTGAGTCTGCCCCACCTCCCTGCAGGCCTGGGGAAAATTCCCAAACAGAGGTTTTGAATGCACCTCAAGATCCACTTTCTGACCTCTTCTCTACACTGTACATGACTGTTTAATTTCCTATTTAAGACAAATTAATTGTTGCATGCTCTAATTAGGCTGCAAAGGATCTCGCTCCAGTCCACAAGCTTCGTAGAGGTTACCCAGAGGTTGTCCAGATTGATGATTCCAGGGTGGATGACCTGAAAATGAACTTTGACTAAACTTTGCTCTCTGTGCACTTGCCTGTCTGTACTTGGAAAGTGGCAATTGTCTGCAGCAGACAGCTTACAATTTCAGGCTAAGATTTTGTTTGGAGGTTAGCCTTTGGAAGAGGGAGGAAGAAAAAAAAAACCTTTGTCAATCTTTTCAATATCAGTTTTTATAAACTATTTTTCTAAATGTTTTATTCTTTATTATGCCCAGGCTACATTTCAAGATAGAAAATATTAGCCCAACCAAAAGTGTCCTTTTCTTTTTCATTTTATCTTCCTTCAGATGTTATACAAGTTAGGATTATTTTTTTAAGTTGGGTTCAATCTACTATAATGCAAATTGCATAATGCTTTTTACTTAAGAATTTCAATAATGTGATTACAAATATTAATTGGTTCTCACAACCTGTGAGCCATGTATTAAACCCATCCACTGATTAGATACAATTTATCTCTGGTTTATGTTGGCATTGAAGACAACTGTGTTGAAATGATTAAATTTCAACTCTGCAATACAAGACTACAATCTAGAGATTCCCCCTTAACTAATTATTCATCAAAATGAATATTAGAGAACTTTTTCCATTAAAGTGCCAGTACAAAGTGACAGGACAGTCTGAAATAAATTGTTCAGGCTTAGCCTACTCTGGCAGCTGGGTTGGACATTATGTGCTCTATAAAATCACCTTTTAAATAACTTAAAACTGCTCTCCACTTAAAAATACATAAATAACAGTGTTATTTTAGATAATATTCTTTACTATGTTTCTTCATAAGAAGTTGATTAAATATCACACTATTCTCATAAAAAACCATGAATAGGTAGTGCCATCTCCTTGTGAGAGATGGGAAAATTGACCTTGGAGAATGGCTTTGGTTGTTTTATGAAACAATAGATTCAGAACAAGAAATCAACATTTCTTACTTTCTGGACACTCTTTATTTCTCTTCATTCCCTCATGTGTTATTTCCTGAAGTGACCTAGGCAATCCCAGGTGGTGTCCAGCTGTGTCCCTTTATCTTACAGTAGCATTAGGTAAAAATGAACAAACAAATATGGAAGAGCCTCAAAATTACTCCTCTATAGGTAGGTAGGAAAAGAGTTTGTATGTATCTTTTTCTTCGATCAAAGTCCTATAAAAGAAGAGAGAGGTATCATAAAAGATCACCACACACTTGGAACCAGCCTGAAGTGCACATGAAAGACCCTCAGTGTTCCCTTAAAAGTCTGCATTGGCTCCCGATCTCAGCAATGCCCTGGAGAAACCAGATCGTTTCATCTTCTTAGAGACGTTCTTCAGGTCTTAGTTGAAATGGGACATTGTTTTAAGATCTTTACAGAAAATATCAGAGCCCCCATTGGACTACAGAGTAGATCATAGTTACCTTTTAAAATATCATCCCTCCTAGTGCTACTGTGCACTCCTAAGTCCAGTCTGCTGGGCCCAGAGACAAAATGATTTGAAATTGCCAAACCAATTCCTCAATGCTTCTCTAAGACTTTTGGCTAGAATCTTCTGGTATCAACCTGTACCTGTTTGCTGGCACAGAGCTGGGCAGAGGTCAAGGAGGGTATCTTTCTAGACTGTAGCCAACCCGCTTATACTCAGCAATAAGACTGATCCGTAAAATAACATGTCATTTTGTGGCTTTTAGTATCTCTTGAAATTACATTATCCTTGGGTAGATAAGACTGAGGAAGGAGTGCTGATAGAAACTTTTATCAATAATCTGCCCCCTTGCTCTTCACTTGTCCATTCACTTGTCAAATCCAGGATCAAAATTGGAACTGGAACTTATGGGTAGGCATAAAATGAAAGTCTTAGAATGAGAACTCCAGTGGCAGTGTTTCTATAATACTGCTTCCACTTGAAAAAGTAATTGACTGAGTAATCCATAATATATTGGCCCAATTTCTTTTGCCAGAGCAGAGCTTGATTGTGACATCCCAAGCTAAAGATGAAAGCTGAAAGACTGAGCATGGTGGCTCACACCAGTAATCCTAGCATTCTGGGAGGCTGAGAAGGGAGGATCACTTGAGTTCAGGTGTTTGAGACCAGCCTGAGCAAAAGTGAGACCCCTATCTCTAAAAAAAAAAAAAAAAGAAAGAAAAGAAAAGAAAAAAAAGAAAATGAAGAAGAAGAAAAGAAAACTGTAACGAAAGAAAGAAGCAGAAGCAGATCCTCTGATGAATAAAGATAATCTGAGTTAATGTCAGAAAAGAAGGTCACAGAATGAGCTAGGAAAAAAAATAACCTTTTGGACTTGGAGAAGGATACTATCTGCTAAACAAAATGTCTTTCACAATTTTACATGAGGCATCATCAGCTCTTTTGAGGTGACTTCAAATTATAGCAGGTGGTATTAACTTGGCTCAGGGGCTAGAAATTGAGACACAGTTAAGTACCTGATCAGGTACTTAGGATGCTATAGAAATGGTAATGCGATGAACTATTCATTGCTTCCATTTCTCACAGCTCTCATTCTTTTACTTTCCTCTGGAAGGCAATTTGATTTTAGTAATGTTGTTGTGAACATTTTTTAAGTCATTGACTTATTATCTTTTAGTAAAAATTTAAGATCTACCTCTGCTGTTCCTATAGAACAATGCTGTAGACTCAGCGGAAAAGATTCATTGAGAACTTATTGCCTTTGGATGATTTTTTCCCAAGGGGATTTCATGTCAAGACTTCCAGCCACCTGAATTTCCTAATTATTCCATATAGAGAGCTCTAGGTGCTCTGCAACATTCTCCACTGGCCACATGCCTGTTCCTTTCCTTTTAAAACAGTATCAGAAGCAGAACTACTAACAAGGCTAAGACCACAATGCAACAGAGAAATATTAGGCAAAAGCTAATTCCTTCTTCTATGATCAGTGCTCCTGAGCACAGGTCACGAGCAAATGAGAGTATAATCTAGCTTAAGATTAGTTTCCTCATCACAAATAATTATAGTAAATTGTTTTTTTACTGACAATTCTTACTATACTTTCAGTTGATTCACTGTTAAAACAAGAAAAAGCCTGAAAGACTAAGGCCACACAACCATTATGGGAAAATTATTTACTCTACAAAGTACATTTTTGAATTGTTAAATCCAACCACTGGTTTTGAGTTAAATGATTGACATAGTGAAAAAATTTGGAAGGAGGGGAAATTTGTTTTCCTAAAATATATTAGTCTATTAATCGATAAGATAAGGAATCCATACATGTACAAAAAAGACTGCTTTATCATATATGTTTGTGCATATTCATTTAAAAATGATAATTAAAATTAAATACTAAACTTCAAATTTTTATTAATGTTTATTTTTAATAGAAAATATATAAAACTTCAGGCTCCTCTTTAGAGAAGACTTTTATATCTAGGGAGCTATTATATGATATGGGCCTCTGTATTATTCATTATTCTTTTATCCTTTTTATGCTGAGTCCCTTGAGTTTTTCTTTGCTCTTCCTGTCTAGGGAAGGCAGTTTTCCTTTATATTATTCCCAACAGTGTTGAGGTGTGAAGCAAACACAAGACTATCAGGTACAAGCTATTCATCAGGGTTAGGTAAAAGTCAGAACTATTCAACCGAAATTAATAAGAAGGGATGTAACAAATCAACCTTCATGCAATTCATTTGAAAGTCAGATAATATCAATTAGCATTTATCAAACAAGAATGGGCAGGTGAGAGTGACAACATTTTACCTATCTCTCAGGAACCTGTGATGATGAATGGCTCACTCATGAAATATTTTAGGTCGGCAGTTCCTGAGCACTCACAGATTGTAATAAGCAACTCGGAATAGGTAAAACAGAAAAACTCAGTTGTGGAGGCACAATTGGGTGGATATAAGCCCAATATGCTTAACATTTCACCAAGTTAGAGTCCTAACTTTATACAATCTAATCTTTAGTCTAATCTTTATACAATCTTTAGATTGTATAAAGTCCTAACTTTATACAATCTAATCTCTAATCTCACAACCTAATCTTTATATCCACAATTGGGTGGATATAAGCCCAATACACTTTGGGATAAAAGCCCAACATTTCACCAAGTTAGAGTCCTAACTTTCTGGCTGTTTATGTCTTAGGAGATAAGCATTAAATAAAGTTTACTTATACTGTATTTAGTTCAGTTTCAATACCAAAAAAAAAAAATCCTGGGTAAGTATATTACCCTTTCCTAAAGAGTTCCTGGGACTCTCTGCAGTCAATTCCCACCAGAAGCTACCATTAGACCCATTTAGAAAGATAGAAAGTGAAATCAAAGTGAAAACTTAGAATGATTTGCTCAAATGAAGAAACTGAGAATAGGAACCCACTTGCCAGACCCTTAGGGGTTATCATTAGGTTGTTATCCACTATGTTAAATTCTCTTTTGTATTACTACAAAACTGCTCACAGGAATAGTTTGCATGCACATATTGTAATCATCATTGTTACCACTTAACTAATCTAATGGATACCTATTTGCTAGGTTCTCACCAATTTGTGAAAACACCCAGATAAAACCTAGTAGATTTTCAATTCTGGAAAACACAAATCTCCTTCTCATGCCTCAGCTTACTTACTAGTAAAGCAGGTTTCCTGCAGAAAAAAACATAGTATCCTTGACCTTTCAACTTCTGGAGTTTTCAAGTTTAAATTCACTAAGAAAATTCAGGCAGCTTATATTTTATTTGAGTATTGGATGTCAATACTGAGGCCAGTATTATGAGAATGGAATGAAGTGTTGAAAGTAAATTTGGCTGGTGAGATATGATTAATTTAGGTTATGTCTATAAATTTAAATGCATTGGATTTTTTAGCCTTCCAGTAAAATAGAAAATTAGTGCCAAGAAAAGATAATTGTCTACATTAAATTATTACAAAATTGGAATTTTATGGGAAAATTATTCAACTCAGCTACTGTTTTTTTTCATTCATTCATTAAATGCTTAAATATAGAGTGCCTGCTCCTGTATGCTAATATTAAATGCATAGTGACTAGGCATTGTGTCAGGGCTGAAGATACAGTGAGAGAGCTGGGCAAACTCCCCACTGCCAACACCGAACTTATAGTTAAGCAGAGGAAAACCACCAAATACATTCAAACATCTCATGATACTTAGGAATAAAGACTGCTGTCTATGGAGTATACCACGGAGATACCTCATCCTCTAAGGATAGCCAGATAACAACCAAGGAAGACACATTGTTTACAAAGAAAAGATGTGCATGGATTACAGAAATATTGAGAAAATTAATTTGATAATTAAATGTAATACGAGGCCACTTTTAGCCTCATATTGTGGGAGTTGTGAGGGTGCTAAGGAGAAAAGAGGGAGAATTTTAAAACTCTCAGATTTCAGGGGTGTGGCTTTAAATTGCCACACCATGTGTGAAATGAATGTGTTTAATGAAAATACAACTGATTTAATTTTACAGGACATGTAAATCATCCTTCCAAGGACTGGCGGTTTATGTGGGGAAATTCAGTGTTTGTTTGAACTCTATTTTCAATAAATATATGGTGTATAAATCATGGAATATCAATATACTACTTGATTCACATGTTTCTTCACAATTATTCAATGAAGCTGCCAAGTAGTATGCAAATCCATTTAATTGGGCAAATGAAATTAAAGAGATACTAAAAGTGGAAAAATTAAGTATTGGTAAAGGTCCAGAGAACTGACTTGAAACCTATAGTGTACTTTTAAATCGTAGTATTTTCCATTGAAGTATCACAAATACTGATAAATTTGAGAAATTCTTGTCTTAATATGATACAAATGCCGTACTCAGCATTTACTGGGGAGATATTCAAACTTTAGAGATAAAAAAATTAAAAAAATGAAATACTTAAGTGTAAATCTAACAAAACATGTACACTTGATGTTTATACTAGTTTTCTGTGGCTGCTGTAACAAAGCACCATAAACCAAGTGGTTTAAAGAACAGGAATATATTGTCTCACAATTTTGGAGGCAAGAAGTTCAAGATCAAGGTGTTGGCAGGGCTGGTTCCTTCTCAGGGTTGTGAGGGAGACCTGTTCCATGCCTGTCTCCCAGCTTCTGGGCATTTACTGGCAATCTTTGGCATTCCTTGGCTTCTGCATGAGCCCAGTCTCTTCCGTATTCTTTGCATGGTGTTCCGTCATGTGCATGTCGGTCTCCAAATTTCACTTTTGGTAAGGGCATCAATCCTATTGGATTAGGGGCCATTCTAATGAACTTATTTTAACTTGACTACCTCTATAAAGACTTTATCTACAAATAAAGTCATATTCTGGGACACTGGGTGTTAGAACTTCAACATATGAATGGAGGAGGGGACACATAACAATAGCATTGATGAACAGAACTACATAGCATTGATGAACAATATCTATTAATAAATAAATGGACAGGCATACTCTGTTCATGGATTGGAAGGCTCAATATAGTAAAAGATATAAATTACCCTCAAATTGAACAATAGATGTAGTACAATTCCAACCAAAATCTCAGCAGAATTTTTTGTATATATAGACAAGTGCATTGTAAAATTTATGGGAAAAGGAAAAAGAACTAGACCAGCCAAAACAAGTTTGAAAAAGAAGAAAAAAGTTAAAGAAATCAAACTACCCAACTTTAAGACTTACCATAAAACTATAATAATTAAAACAGTGTAGCATTGCTGATGGGCTAGACATATAGATCAATGAAACAGAATAAGAAATACAAAATAAACTCACACAAATTTTTCCAATTGATTTTTGACAAAATATATAAAGATGATTCAAGGGAGAAAGGATAATCTTTTCAACAAGTAGTGTTGGAATAATTGAACATCCAGATGCTAAAAGATCAATTTCAACCTAAATGAAATATCTTATACAAAAATTAATTCAAAATAGATCACAGATCTAAATGTCAAATTCTAAATTCTAAAACTTTTAGAATAATACATGGGAGAAAAATTTTGTGATCGGACATTAGGAAATGAGTTCTTAGATCTGAGACCAAAAGCTCAATCCTTAAAAGAAAAAAAAAATGACAAAGAGATTTAACTCAATTTAAAACTTTGCTCTTCAAAACACTGTTCCAAGAAAAAAAAGAAAAACTACAGACTGTGAGAAAATATTTGCAAGCCACATACCTGAAAAAGGACTTACACTCAGAATATATGAAGAACTCTGAAGATTTGAACACATTTTTAAATGGGCTAAAAAACTTGAGCAGGCACTTAACCAAAGAGGAAATATGAGAGGCAAATAAGTATAAAACTGTAGAATGCATTAACTTTGTTCTTTCCTCTTTTCGAATGTTACTGATACAAGCATTTTATTTCCACTTTATTTGAACTAATTTTCTCAAATTACTTAATATCTATTATATTATTTATAGCTAATACATTTTAGATGTAAAGACAAGTTTACAAATTTATTGGCTCAATTTTCTTACATCTTAGCCCTTTTTCCTAGTCTAAATTTTCCTCTTACTGTATTAGATGCTTTGTTTGCTTGCTTAATTGCTTGCCTGCTTGCTTGAAAATATATTTTTCCTTAACTCCTAAATGATAGTTTAGCTGGACATGTATTTTTATGTTGATGGTTAATTTCTTTCATCATTTTGAAAATTTTTCCTTATCTTCTGGATCCTCGTTCCAACTAAATCTACTGTTTAGTTGGAATTCTTTTAATAGATAATCATTCTTTCCTGTTGTTGCTTTAAAGATTTTCACTTGGTATTTGGTGTTTTGTAGTTTTACTATGATGTATCTAGATATGAGATCATCTTTATCACCTTTGGGACTCACTGTGAACTAGAAAATTCTCCCCTAGTGTCTCTATTCTTTCCTTCTGGGAGTCCTATTTGGCATAAGCTGAATCTTCTCATTTTGTCCTCCATTCGTTTTTTATAATTTCCAACTCCATTACTCTCTTTGTTGCATATGGATAATTTCCTCAGACCTGTCTTACAGTCCATTAGCTATCTTTAGCTATGTATGCTATACTACGAAAGTCTTCTATGGAGTTTTTAATTTCAATGACTTCATATTCGATTTCTAAAAAATCTAATTATTTTTCAAATATGCTTGGTCTTCTTTTTTTTTTTGCTTGGTCTTTTTTATCATGTCTTTTCCCTAATTTTTTACTCCATTTTCAGTATCTTTAGTTATTTTTAAATATACTTATTTTCTGCTGTTCAATCATTCTAATATCTAAAAATCTTAGGATTTATCCTACAGTTTATTGCTGCATTGATTCTTGATCCTGGTGAATTATTTCCTAGTGTGCTTACTTAGATTTAGATTATGACCTCGTCTTCAGCAGGACTTTTAACTGTGAGAATTGAAGTTCAATGTATAGAATGTCCCTCAAAAGAAGTTTCATTTTTCTTCTGTGAAGTGTCATTAGCAAGAGTATCACTAATTATTTGTTAATTTCTCAGTTTGGGGATTTAACCCTCACACTTGCATGAAGCACAGGGGCTCTAAAAAGGAGCTCTTTTAGTCTACTGAGAATCCAGAGCAAAGGAAACTGGCTGATTGTCTTTCTATTCTCACTTTCACTGAAATTGTAGCCCTTTGAGAATCCTAACATTATTTGAAGATTTCAGTTTCAATGCATTTTTTCATACAGGTTCAAATTCTAATCTGCTATCTTCATTTAAGCATCAGAAATGAAGTCCTTGGATTGCTATGACTCATAAAGTGTATCACTCCATCAATCCCCCAACCCCACGCCCAGTAACCACAGCATCAGCAATTGCACTCACAGTCGGGTTCATTTCAGGGACCTAGTGATTACTTTTCTGTGTGCTCAGCTATGTCTTACGTGGATGTTGGTTACTTTTAAAAGAATTTTTAGTTTTAGTTTAGTTTTGTTTTTGTTCTCTAGAACAGAATTTCCCAAATATTTTTTCATCAGGGCACATGTTTAAAATAATATTTATATGACACCCTGAGGTTAAACAGAAGAGACTAAGACTGGTTTTGCCCCAATCAGCCAAGTAACCTGTTTCTCCATTTGTAAAATGAACACGATAACAGTACCTACTGCATAAAGTTGTTACGAAAGTTAAATGAATTAGTATCTGTCAAGTGCTTAGAACAGTACCTGGCACTTAGTAAACACTGTTTAAGTATTTGTCATATGAAAATGAAAGTAAGAAAATGTTAGTAGTCTTCTGTCTCATTAATGTGTATATTTAAAACAAAAAAATTCATTTTGCTTTAAAATTTGGTACCTATTACGTAGATGATTGATAAAAATCAGAAGTATTTTTATTTAAAATCACTAGGTTAACACACCTGAAGCTGAACAGTAACATTCACTCAATCCAATCTCATCACGCAACATTTCTCTTCTCTATCCTACATATTCACCTTGTCACTCACATGTCTCAAATTCCTATAAGCAAAAAATTGTAAATGACAAGTAAAGTGACTACTGTGTCCGTCTATTTTTCCCACTCAGAGAAGCACCCAGAGTTTCTAGAAAACACATAAATCTGAAAGGAAATGATATTAAAAGATTAAAGGGGTTTCTTTTATTCTTTACCTTTTAACTTCCCAGGAATAATCACTTTGGCATATTGCTTCTTGAAGTCTCTATCAGCCGGCACCAGTCCAGTGGAGAGTAACTTCCTGACGATCACGCTGAGATTTCTATCAATCCATATATTTCTGCATCTTTGTAGAAAGAGCCAAATTTCCACTTATTCTTTTAAATATTTAAGATTAAAGTCAATACCTCTTCCTTTGATTTGAATGGGCTTTTAATGCTTGCGTTTCCACTTCTCCATCTGGCTAACAATTACTCAACAACCCATGTAATGATTGTCACATCCTTCCCAAGGATCTCTATTTAAAAGTTCTTTTTTTTTTTCCAATACAGTATTTTAGGAAATGCTTCCCTAACTATTCATTTTAAGGAAGGAAAAATCGTTAGCCTTTAGGTTAAATCTTATCTGATCATCAATAAGTTTTAATGTCAAAGCTAAAAGGAAATAGTCACAATTACCAAAACATCTCAGAGTTCAGAGACATGTCTCAGTAACTCCAACACAGGCACTTTTTCTTCTTGCACTGACTCCAGTGATGATTTTTTCAGATAAATTGGCTTAAGATGGCTTGTGTTTAAGAGTCACGTTGTTGGAAAAATATGTATATTTAAATACTACAGCTACAGTCAAGAGAATCAGATGCTCACACTAGGAGAGGTACGGGATTACTGTGGCCCATAGGGAGAAGAGTAAACTCACACCTAATGCTCACTGACCAGAATAGGAAACAGATTCACCTGCCTTACTTAAATATCCTTTCTTCCTTTCCTGGAGTTAATTGTGATCAGATTTTATTGTTCTTTGTATCTATGATGATGGAAAAACTTGGTCTCACTAGTTTCTAATACAGTTTTTAAAAGTGAAAAAAAGAAGAAAGCATAACATTATTTGAATCAGTAACAATTCAGGCCTATCCTAGATTTCACTAAGGAATAATCATAAAACAGAATCATAAAGTAGATGTTACATAAATGATATAATCTCTGGTTTACATGCTACTAAACCTGTTTATTGTGACTTAAAATGGCTGAACATTGGACACTAGCATTATTGTTTTCAGAATATTAGAGATGTCTCTTCATTTAAAATCTTTGAGGCTTTTGCTATAAAAAACCTTCCCTTGATACGTCAAAAAGAGAAAAAATGAAAATACATGATTCAATACATGCATTTCATACTGGTTTTCAAATTGTTCTAAGGAGCCCCAGAGTTTGTGATTGTTCAAGATTCACAGGCGATATGTTAGCTTTATTCAACTATATGAATGTTTGCCAATTGGCATTGGCAGAATTTAGTGTGTTTTAACTAGGATCAATGATTGAAATTTGCAGGAAGGCATATATTAATACACAACACATAGAATGACATTTTGACAATTAGAGCTGCCAGAGAATGAAATGAGCTCTCTTATAAAGTTATGAGTTTTCTATCACTGGAAGCAAAAATGGAATAATGGTACATGAAAACATTTAGCATTCAGTAGGTTCTCAAATGTTTACGAACTTGAGTTATGCCTAACCTGAGTGATTCCATATCAGAGGGATAACTTGAGAATGAGGTAATTTCTAAGATATCTTTGAGTTATAAAAGTCTTCATTATTTACTAGAAAGAATATTTCACTTATTTGTAATCCTCCCCTCTTTGATGTGTATTAAGGTTTGGGCTCTTCCAGAAATAGCTAAGGCAAGCTACAAAAGGGGAAATGGTCACAACACAGTCAGTCCATGGTTAACTAGAGAACTTCAGGCAAATCACAACAATAGTTTTAGATTAGAGTAGGAATTGTGAATACGAAGCAAGCAAATACCCTTTGAAATCAGGGCAAAATGGCCCATTGCCTAATGTGGTGATTGTGTTTGCAGTCATGTTAAAAGATAAATTGGGATGGCTTCAAAAAACCACAATAATTTGTTTATTCTAGAAACTGATGGCTTGAACTTTATCCTATTAGCAATAAGCCAAGATATTAGGTCTCTGAGATCTCCAAATTTGCATCTCTGTACATGGCATATCAAGTGCATATCATATGGTAGATATTTTAAGATGTCTATTAGCTTGAATATATTAAGTTCAATTTTTATGAAGAAAAGGAAACTCTTGCATACTGTTGGTGAAAATTATATTGTTACAGCCATTATGAAAAACAGCCATTACTTTTCTAAAGAAATAAAAATAGAACTACCAACTACGATCCAGCAATGCCTCATCAAAAGATATAACCAAAGGAAATGAAATCACCACCTTGTACAGATATCTGCACTCCCATGTTCATTGCAGCATTATTCACAATATTCAAGATATGGAAACAACCTTAGTGTCCATCGACAGAATAATGGATGAAGAAACTGTGGTATGTACATAAAATGGAATATTATTCAGCCTCGAAAAAGAAGAAGATCTTGCCATTTGCCACAATGTGGATGAACCTGGAGGACAGTATGCTAAGTGAAATAAGTCAGACACAGAAAGAAAAACTATTGCATGAACTCACTTACATACTTATTTAAAATTCAAATATGCAGAGGTAGAGAACAAAACAGTAGTTATAAGGGGTGAGCTGTAAGGAAGAAATAGCAGATATAATTCAGAGGATAGAAAGTAGAAGATATATAGAATGAACAAGTCTAGAGATCTAATGTACAACATGAGGATTATAGGTAATAAAATTGTACTATATTTGGAATTCATGCTAAATGAGCAGATTTTAGCAGCTCTTGCCATAAAAATGAAAAATATGGGTAACTATGTGAGATGATGTATATAGTAATTTGCATGACTAGAGTAACCCTTTTACTATCTCTATATATCCCATAACATCATGTTGTGTACTTTAAATATGCACAATTAAATCTGTTTTAAAAAATAATAAAATAAAATAAAAATTTTAATTGAGTTCAATTTATTTGTCCTTTATTAAAATCATTAAGGCAGGGCCGGGCGTGGTGGCTCACGCCTGTAATCCTAGCACTCTGGGAGGCCGAGGCGGGTGGATTGCTCAAGGTCAGGAGTTCAAAACCAGCCTGAGCAAGAGTGAGACCCCGTCTCTACTATAAATAGAAAGAAAGAAATTAATTGGCCAACTAAATATATATACAAAAAATTAGCCGGGCATGGTAGCGCATGCCTGTAGTCCCAGCTACTTGGGAGGCTGAGGCAGGAGGATCGCCTGAGCCCAGGAGTTTGAGGTTGCTGTGAGCTAGGCTGATGCCATGGCACTCTAGCCCGGGCAACAAAGTGAGACTCTGTCTCAAAAAAAAAGAAAATCATTAAGGCAGATGAAATTAAAAACATTATCCTGCAATGCAAAATAACCACTGTAATTGCCCTTTGCTCATAATAATTTTAGTTTAATAACAACAAAGATGTTAATATATTTATATATTAATATTATCATAAATATTAATAAAAGTTACCTAATGAAAAAGCACATAGATAATAATTGGTATTTGCTTAGAAATTTCAATGATTAAAGAGAAATTTCCCAAGGAGGGTTAATTTCTTCAGATTACTGGGGCAATGGTCTCCAATTATTAATATAGTATCCTGTCAGTAATAAATTTGATGATCTCCAGTGTACTGATATTTGCTTATTTATTTGTATAAATTATAGTCATGATGTACTTCTGTATTAACTGTATTTCAAAGTACAAAATATATTTACGGCAAGTTTCATTGTAACAAAAGTGAGTATTTTAAATAATCTTTTGGATCCTTTCAAATTTCTTTTGTCTAGCTTCTTATCATTTTTAAGTATATTATGTGGCAGATAGAGAGACTTTTTTTTTTTTTCTTTTTTATTGGGGGAAAACTACAAAGCATTTACAGTATAATGTTTACAGTCACAATTTATAGTGAGCTGATTTCCCAAAATATATTACCACTCAAGTTGACTTATCTTGTTACATTTAAAAAT
>CAUYRT010046881.1:0-12603 GCA_963574885.1 Lepilemur ruficaudatus
GGAAGAACAGGAAGAGGCCGCCAAGAGGAGGAAAATGAGCCAGAAAGGCAAAAGAAAGGGGGGCAGGCAGGGTCCTGCGGGCAAGAGGAAAGGGGGCCCGCCCAGCCAGGGAGGGAAGAGGAAAGGGGGCTTGGGAGGCAAAATGCATTCCAGGCCGCCTGGCTTGGGTGGCAAGAGGAAGGGAGGACAGCACCATGGAGGAAAGAGGAGGAAGTAATAGTTTCACGAGTTACTGTAAACCCAAAACTGTGTATATACTAACTGTTAAGTTCTAGGAACCGTAGGGGTATGCAGAAGGACGTGGCCGCTGCCTTCGTTGAGTTTGAAGGGACAAGATTGCCCTCCCCTCAAGAGAGTATGTAAGTGTTGGACAAATCAGTTTTTCTCACAACCAAGACTTTGGCTGGAGACTGAGGATGCATTTGTGGACGTAAGAATTAGGGAAATAATTTGGTCGAGACTGGGAATGAGTTCTAAAACAGCCATTTTTTTCTTTCTTTTTAACTTTGGATATGGGGTGAGGAAGAGTTGGTCATATTTCAGAGATTTCCAGTAGATTGGTTTGTATGCTTTCTGAATTATTTTTATAACAAGTTCATGTATTTATCAAAGGGACAGAGGAAAGACTACAACCATTTTCAAAACTGGATTGACAAGTAACTGTTTTAAAAGTTACTTAGTAAAAGTGTGTATATGTGTAAAAAAAATAAAATAAAATAAATCATCTCTGATTACTTATGGTACATAATACAATGGGACTGCTGTATGAATAACTTTTATATCATGTTATACTTTTATCTGTATTATTTTTGTCATTGTATTGTTATTTTATTTTTTTCAAATATTTTTGATCCACGGTTGGTTGAATCTGTGGATGTGGAACCCACAGATACAGAGGGCTGACTGTATTAGCAGTAAAGTTATCAGAGGCAAACTGGACCTTGCCATGTGTGTGGGGTGTTTCCGTGTGTATGTAATGGGTGCATTTGTGTGTTTCTGTGAGGGGCGATTTGTGGTTTATTTAAGACTTAAACTTTGCTACAGTGTTGGTGTTATTTATTTCAATAGTCATAAACCAGCAAACCCTTTCTTTACTCCTGCCTATGTTGTTTGAAGTTTCAGTGGTTGATATAAATACCACCAGACTTATGTTTATTTAAATTTATTTATTCACTTCTTTTGGTGATGTGTTACTTTTCCTATATTGTCTCTGTATTGTCCGTCCAACTTTCTTTTTCTCTGCCTGTCATTTTTTGGGACAATTATCCCAATTTTAAGTCTTTGATCTTCAGGGCATAAAAGAAAAGATCAATTATTGGAATGAGAAAACCATTAAGAGTCAGAGAAATTTCTCATTGTGTTGGGAATAATTCTCTGGATATTGCAGGTACTTGACAGTCTTTGGTCCGGAACAGAGACCAGAAGGCAGATACTGCTACAAGGCAGGAAAATTAGGTCCTCAAAACCTGCTCCACATTTTTAAAATGGCTGCCGGTTAGAATAGATTGTATCAAGGAATGATTAAGCTGCTGAACTGATCCACGGTCTTTATTTGAATAAACTAAACTTGTTGCTCAAGACAACAATATAGTGTATTGTCACAAACAGAAGGTCACAAATAATAACATATCGATTTAGTGTCACAGTAGAGAGATACATATTTTCCTTGGTTTTTAATTCTATATGTTGCAACCACTGCTGAAGAGAAGATACCACAGGTTACTCAGGTGTGTTCACGTTATGAAAATTAATCAAGCTGTTCATAAGTTATACACTTTTCTGTATATTTATCATTTTTGTACTTTACCACAAATATTGGGTTTGCGTAATTGTACACACACACTTTTATTTTTATTTATTATTTAAAACATTACTATGTAAAGATCATGCTCATTCTTTTTTTTATATCTGCCTAGAGCCATTGTAAGGATAAACAATAATATTTTACCTGTCCCCTGTTGATGGATATTTGATGCTCTTACAAACAAATAACATTGTATGTATATCAGGCTGCACATATGGGAGCTTATCTTCAGGATAAATTTATGAAAATGCTTGGGGAGAAAATTCATACATTTGAAAAAATTATGCTCTTCTCACCAATGTGTATGAGAGTGCCATTTTCTGCCCAAATCATCTAATACAGAGTTCTAACAACGGACCTGTAATGGACTGCTACTTAACATAGCTTTAATTTGCATTTTTAAAATTAGATCCTATTCAGGATTTTTCTATGCTTGTTTAATGAAATTCCAAATCATTGACCATATGAGTAGCTATTATTTTTCTTTGTGCTTTTGTTTTTGTCTCTTACCCTCCCTTAGATCTGACCTCTCTCATATTCAGCTTAAGCCCTGTGGCCCATCCTCACAATTGTGTCTACCTGCTCCTCTCTGTCCTCAGTGAGATCTCCCTGCAGCCTCATGTCTACTTAAGTCCCACTTCCTTGATTTCTGACCATATTCTGAGGACTGTGACTGGAAAAAAACAGAATAAGGCTGAATGCCTACATTTTAAATTTGTAACCACTAGCTTTTAAACTTCCATGAATATTATATATATCTAGTCCATTCTCTCTCTATATATATAGATATATATATAATATGGTGTATATATATGTAAGACATATATATGTATATATCTTTCTCTCTCTCAATGGTCATTTAATGACTTTTCAGTTTTTCTAAATCTTCAAATGACTCTCTCCCCATGTCCGTCTCAGCTGATGATAACTTAATTCCTATTTCAATGAAGATATTATAGTATTGAGAAGAAAACTTCCATGTCTGCACTACTTACATCCACTCACCTGTAAACATGCGTGTGTCCCCCACGCCCACCCCTGCGGGTTGGAGGCCTGTGCCAGCCGCAAGGCGGGCCCCTCTTCCATGTGCAGCAGCCCCCGCCCCGCTCACCTGCACAAGGTTACTGTCAAACTGTTCTCCTTTTTAAATTTCACACATCACCATTTTCTCTCTTTTCTCTGGACTGTTTCCCACAGAATATAAATCAGGTGCCATTCCTCTCATCACTTAAAAAAATAATCTTTTGATCTCATTTCATTCTAGCCCTGTCATCCAATTTCTCAGCTCCAACCTACAATGAAACTTCTTGAAATATTGTGGACATGCAATATCATCAGTCACATTCTTTCGATTTTCTGTAAATTCCAGTTCAAGTCGGCATTCTCCCCCACACGTTCACATCCCACTGTGGTTAGGATCCCCGAGGACATTTACTAACAGCTTGGTATAACCACATCCATGTTTAGTCTTGATCACACTATCAATCACTTGATCACACTATCACATTTGACAGTGCCCTGGTCATAAAAATGATAACTGTGTGAGGCAATGCATCAGTTAGCTAGAATTAACCACTCCATGATGTCTATGTAACTCAAAATGTCATGTTGTGCATGACAAATACATACAATGTTATCTGTCAAATAAAACATAAAATTTTAGAAGTAAAATAAAATAAAATAATTAGGAACTTGAAAATGTATTTGTACACTCATATTCATAGCAAAATTATTGAAAACATCCAAGAGGTGGGAGCGACAGAGTTGTTCGTTGACAGATGAATATATAAGCAAAATGTGGCATCTCCATACAGTGGAACATTATTCTACTTTAAAAAAGAAGGAGATGGAGAGTCAAGATGGCCAGCTAGATGCAGGTAGCAAGTGCCTCCTCTATGGAGAGGAACTGAACAACAAGCAGATTCTCACATCCTGAAGAGATAATTTAGGTGAGAACACTAGGATTCACCAGGGACGAGATGGGAAGCACCAAAAGTGGACAAGCAGGGGCCCCAGGCAACTTGTCCAGCCAGGGCGAGGCTGAGAGCTGAGATGCTCCTGGCCATGGGTAAACAGCAAGAGAGAAACCCCCAGGCCTCCACGCTCTGAGTCAAGCTTGTACAATATTGGCTATAAGAGAACCCCCTGACTCTCACAAGTCTGGGGCCTAACACATAGAGCTGCTTGGACATCGCACAGAAAGGGAACCCAGTCAAGGAGCCTAGGGCAGCTTGAGCTGGGCGCCGTTCTGAGAGCCTAGACACTGGGAGCTGTGGGCATGCCTACAGCACTGGGTGGCTCTGGAGAGGGAGAGAGGGGCCCAGGCACTCCCTGGCACCCTTGCGAAGCTCCCCATTTCCCTGCTATGGGCTGCTGTTGAGATTCCTACCGAATGGATGGCATTTTCCATGGTTTCTTGCCCACTCACTTGCCAGGTGGGACCCCCGCATTCTGGATGTGAGTACAAGGAACAATTTTGGGGGGTTGACACTGGGCTGCACTCCTGCCTCCGGAAGAGTTTGGCTGATGCAGCTGCAGCTGCCATCCAGCTGAGGGAGCACAGGGAGCCCAAGCTCTCCCATGTACACCTAGGACCATTCACACTGCCCTGCAAAGGGCAGCTGTAAGACTGAGCAGTGAGGATATGGCACTCTGCCAGCATCCTACCTGTGCTGCTTGCCTGGAAGGGCTCCACCCTCCACACTCACAGGCCCAAGGTGCCATCTTGGGAGTTTAAAGCTTGGCAGTGGCCCACTTTCAGGCAGAGCGCAAGTTGACACAGCTGTAACCCTGCCCAGCAGAGGAGGGATAGGGAGCCCACGCTCTCTTACACAAATGGGACAATTCCCAGGCTCCTGTGAGACTGAGACATCAGCAGATCACACTCCCCGAAGTTTCTTGCCCATGTCGCTTGTGTGAAAGGGGCCCTACCCTCTTTGATTGCAAGCCCAAAGCCAGTGCTATTTTGGCAGTTTAATGCTGAGCCATGCCCCACCCATGGGCCAAGTTCAAGGTGATGTGTCTGCTGCTGCCACCTGTCTAGAAAGGGACAGGGGAGACCAAACTCTTCTAAGTACACATAGGACAATATTCACCACCCTGGCACAGACAGCTGTGGAACTGGGAACTAGCCTACCCAAGCCATGGCAACTACCAGTAACATCAACGTGGACCAACTGAGTCCTAGTGAGTGGCTCCACCATGGCTACTGCCACATCCCACATCACACCAGCTGTTCAGGGACCTGAGAACACACTCACACACTGGCCCTCTGCTCCAGCTTCTAGCTTCTGAGCAAGCCACATGAAGGCCCAGGAATTTGTCCCCCAAGATGCACCAGCACTGCTGTCAGTGTAAGCTGCAATTTTAGACTCTGGGGCCTAAAATCAGGCATACTCAGCCCACTGTTTCCATCACTGGGGCCCAAAGACTGGCAGACTTTCCTGGCTTTTGAGTTCCCAGAACATTTCACAACAGCATCAACCAATAACTTGTTCCCTAAGCAATCAAGGAAATTACAAATACTGCGGACCCTGTGTACTGCCTAAGAAATCATATAAATATCACACTACTGCAGACACCCAAAGTCAAAGCCAAAGTATCCTACTCAATTAACAACATATATATATCTTTAGGAAAAAATTCTCTCCCTTGAAAACAATTTCAACAAATCAGAACAAGCAACTGCTGCATTGGATGTGCAGATACCAATGGAAGGACACAGGAAGCATGAAAAAGAAAAAAATGACACCAGTAAAGGACCACAAGCGTCCAGCAATGGATGCCAATCAAAAATGTTATTTGTAATGCCAGATAAATAATTCCACCAAGGAGATAGATACCATTTTCAAAAAATCCCGAAATTCTAGTGCCAAAAAGTTCACTGAAGGAAATAAACAATGCATTCAAAATCTTTAAGAATAGATGAGACCAAGCAGAAGAAAAATATCTCAGAGCTTGAAGACAAGTCTTTTTAAATAATCCAGTTGACAAAAATAAGGGAACAGAAGAAAAAACAATAAGCAAAGCCTTTGAGACATCTGGGACTACATAAAGCAACCAAACTTATGAATTCTTGGTATTCCTGATGAGAAAGAGCAATCAAAAAATTTAGAAAACATGTCAGGACTAGGAAGATAATTAAACATTCAGAAATAGGAGGCACAATGATCCCCAGGGAAATATACTGCAAAAAGACCATGGCACATTATAATCAGAATGACTAAAGTTGAAGTGAAAAAAAAAGTTAAAATTGGCAAGAAAAAAGCATCTAATCACCTATAAAGGAAACTCTATCAGACTTACACTGGATTTCCTAGCAGATTTCCTGGCAGACTTACACTGGATCTCCTGCAGTCCTAAGGCCAGGATGGCATTTTCAAAGTGCAGAAAGAGAAAAATTGCAAAAAAGATTTTTATATCTTGTCAGAATAAGTTTTATACATGAAGGAGAAATAAAGTCATTCCCAGACAACCAAACACTGAGAAAATTTGTCACCACTAGATTGGCCCTACAGAAAATGCTCAAAAATGTCTTAAACATGGAAATGATAGGTCAATATTCATTATGAAAGCACAGGAAAATATAAAACTCAGAGGCCTGATAAAACAATCACACAAAGGTTACAAAGAAAGGAATTATTAGTAAATGACAACATGACTAAAGATCAGCAAACCACAAGACAAAAAGACAGAGAAAGGGGAAGAATTTATAAAACAACCAGAAATCAATTAACAATATAAGAACAAAGCCTCCTTCACCACCTACTCTGAGAGCAGAGAGCCAGGAGGTCAACCCTAATCCGCCATTTTTTCCTGATCCCAACGGAAATGAACAGAAACTTTTCCAAAGAAGACAGAATACTGGCTAGAAAACATATAAAAAAAATGTTCAACATCTCTAATCATTAGAGAAATGCAAACCAAAACCACAATGAGATACCACCCAACCCCAGTGAGATTGGCCTCTATCAAAAAATCCCGAAACAACAAATGCTGGCAAGGTTGTGGAGAGACTAGAAGACTCTTACAGTGCTGGTGGGACTGCAAATTAACGCAACCTCTCTGGAAACGAATTTGGAGATTCCTCAAAGAGGTATAAATAGAAATTCCATTCGATACAGCAATAGCATTATTAGGCATCTACCCCAAAGAACATAAGACATTCTATTATGAAGACATTTGCACCCGAATGTTTATGGCAGCACAATTCACGATTGCTAGGTCGTGGAAACAACCCAAGTGCCCGTCAATTCATGAGTGGATCATTAAAATTTGGTATATGTTTACAATGGAATATTACTCAATTTTAAGAAACGACAGTGAGCTAGCACTGCTTATATTATCTTCAATTGAGCTTGAACCCATTATTCGAAGTGAGGTGACGCAAGATCGGAAGAATGGGCTCTGCATGTACTCGCCATCAAATTGGTACTGACTGATTAACACTACGGTGCTCAAATGGTGGTGGTGTTCACCAGCGATTCGGGGGTTAGGGGGGTAGGCCCACATCTGAGGGATGCAGTGAGCATTTTGGAGGGGAGGGTCATGCTTGAAATATATTTGGGGATGGGAATTAGGGGTCTCAATAGGGGGAAGGAAATGTTCTAAAACTGATTTGTGTGAATAGCTGTACAACTTGGTAAATTTACAAATAATCATTTAATTGTACACTTAAAATGGAGTAATGGCATGGCATGTAAATTATACTTCAATAAAGTTGTTTAAAAAGAAAAAGAACAAAGCCTCACATGTCGATATTAACCTTGAAAGTAAATGAATTAATTGCTCCATTTATTATGGCTTTATAGATTCAGCTTGGGAGGTCTCCCAATTCTTCAACATTTTGGAAAATTTTTAGGATAGTTGTTAATATTTCTTTAAATGTTTAGTAGAATTCTCTACTGAAGCAATATGGTTTGGAATTTTCTTTTTTGAGAGTTTCTGTTTATTTGTTTGTTTTATTGTGGGTTTTTCAGATTCAACCTCTTTACCTATTATTAATTTATTCATATTTTCTATGATTTTATGATTCAGTCTTGGAAAATTGTATATTCTAGAAAGTTACCTATTTCTTCTAAGTTATCCAATTTATTGGCACATACTTTTTCATAGTATTCTTTTACAATTATTTATTTCTGTAGCATTGGTTATAATATTTTCTTTTTAATTTCTGTTTTAATTTGATCTTCAATATTATTTTCTGAATTAATCTAGCTATGGTTTTGACAATTTTGTTGATCTTTAAAAAACTCATTTTATGGATTATTTTCCTATTTTCTCTGCTATATTTTATTTTTCTCTTCTCTGTTATAATTTTCTTCCTTCTGCTGTCTTCAGGTTTGGTTTGTTATTTTGTAGATGTAGATTTAGATTTTTTATTTTTATTTATTTTTTTATTTTTTTGCCTTTTTAAAGTATGCTTTTTTAGTTATAGAGTTTTCTTGTTCTCATTCACATTGCTCTTACTGCATCGCATAGTTTTTGGTATGTTGTGCTTTCTTTTTATCTTGTCTCCAGTTATTTATTAATTTCTATTGTGACTTCTTTTACCTTTCAGTTGTTGAAGTGTGTTGTTTAATTTTCACACATTTATGGATTTTCTAGTTTTTCTTCTCTTATTGATTTCTACTTTAATTCTATTGTGATTAGAAAAGATACTTTATATTATTTGCATGCTTTTAAATTTAAAGCTGTTTAGTAAAATAACCACATGGTCAATCTTGGAGAATGTTCCATGTGCATTTAATATAAAAATGAATCTACTGCCATTATTGGGTGAAGTGTTCTGTATATATCCATTAGGTCCAATTGTTTACAATGTTCAAATCATCTGATTGTTCCATTGATTAATGGTTCTTGTTAAATCCATTAGTAAAAATGGGGACATTAAAATCTCCTACTATTATTGTGTTACTAGACCTCCCTTCCAATTTGTAAAAGTTTGCTTTAAATATTTAGGAACTCCCAGGTTTAGTGAGTCAATATTTACTATTATTTTTTATTTCAAACAATTTAGGGGTTAAAAGTGGAGTTTTTTGCAAGTGGAGTATAATGGTGAAGTCTGGGCTTTGAGTGTACCTACCACTCAAATACAGTACATTGTGCCCAATAGGCAATTTTTCATTCCTCAACCCCCACCCATCCTACCTGTTTACAAGTCTCCAATGTCCATTACACCACTCTGTATGACTATGTGTAGCCATAGCTTAGATCCATTTATAAGAGAAAACACGGTATTTTGTTTTCCATTTCTGAGTTAATTCACTTAGTATAATGGCCTCCAGTTCCATCCAAATTGTAGCAAAGACATTATTTCACTCTTTTTATGGCTTAGTATTTCATGGTATATGTACTATGAAATATGTACATGGAAATAATCCATGGTCCCATGGATTATTTTCTTAATCTACTGATCAGTTGATAGTCACTTAGATGATTCCATATCTTTGTGATTATGAATTGTGCTATGATAAACATGCAAATGTGTGTGTCTTTTTTTATATAATAACTCCTTTTCCCTTGGGTAGATACCTAGAAGTGTCATTGCTGGATCAAATAACAGATTTACTTTTAGTTCTTTGAGAAATCTCTATACTGATTTCAATAGAGGTTGTACTAATTTATATTCCATCCAAGAGTGTATAGGAGTTCCCTTTTCACCACATCTATGCCAATATCTATTATTGTTTGACTTTCTAATAATGGCCATTCTGAAAATTGGTATCTCATTATGGTATCAATTTGCATTTCTCTGATGATTAGGGATGTGAAGCATGTTTTCATGTTTATTGGCCACTTGCACATCTCCTTTTGAAAAATGCCTGTTCATGTCATTTTTTTGCCCAGATTTTAATGTTTTTAGTGGAAATTTTTTGTTTGTTTTTGTCTTTTTGTTTTTGGAGAGTTGTTTGAGTTCCTAGTAGATTCTGGATATTAGTCTTTTGTTGGATGCATAGTTTGCAAATATTTTATTTTATTCTGTAGGTTCTATTTATAATGCTGATTATTTCTTTAGCTGTGCAAAAACTGTTAAGTTTAATTAAATCCCATTTGTTTGCATTTTTGTTGCATTTGCTTTTGGGGTGTTAGTCATAAATTCTTTGTCTAGGCCAATGTTCAGAAGAGTTTTCCATGGGTTTTCTTCTAGAATTTTTATTATTTCGGGTCTTAAATTTAAGTCTTTTATCCACTTAGAGTTAATTTTTTTATACAGTGAGAAATAGGTTTCATTATTCTGCATATGGCTATCCAATTTTCTCAGCACCATTTATTGAATAGGGTATCCTTTCTCCAGTGTATGTTTTTGTCTGCTTTTTTCAAAGATCAGTTAATTGTAGTCATATGGTTTTATTTTTGGGTTCTCTATCCTTGTTCCGTTGACCTATGTATCTACTAGTATGCCAGTATTATTCTGTTTTGGTTACTACAGCCTGTAATATAATTTGAAGTCAGGTAATGTGATGCCTACAGCTTTGTTCTTTTTGTTTAGGATTGCTTTGGGCATTTAGGATTTGGATATTTTAGGATTATTTTTACTAATGCTGTGAGAAATGCAATTGCAGTTTTGATAAAAATGGTACTGAATCTGTAGATTGCGTTGAACATTGGGGTCATTTTAACAATATTGTTCCTCCAATCCATGAGCATGGGATTTTTTTCTATTTGTGTCATCTACAATTTCTTTCATGCATTTTCTACTTTTCCTTGTAAAGATCTTTTATCTCCTCTGATATATATATATCAGGGCTTTCATCATGAATGGATGCTGGGTTTTATGAAATGCTTTCTCTGCATCTGTTGAGAAGATCATATGGTTTTTATTTTTATTTCTGGTTATGTTGTGAATCTCATTTATTAACTTGCATATGTTGAACCAACTTTGCATCCCTAGAATGAAACCCACGTGATTGTGGTGAAGTACCTTTCTGATGTGCTTTTGCATTGGGTTTGTTAGAATATTTTTGAGAATTTTTGCATCTATGTTCATGAAGAATATTGGTCTGTAGTTTTCTTTTTTGGTTGAGTCATTTCCTGACTTTGGTATCAGGGTGATACTGGCTTTATAAAATGAGTTATGGAGGATTCCCTCCTTCCTGATCTTTTAGAAACTTTTCAGTAGGATTGGTACCAATTCTTTGCACATTTTGGTAGAATTGAGCTGTGAATCTGTATGGTCCTCGACGTTTTTGGTGAGGAGGGGAGATTTTTTATTACTGATTTAATCTCACTACTCATCATTGGTCTGTTTGGGATTTCTACTTTTTCCAGCTTGGGAGGCTGTATATTTCCAGGAATACATCCATTTCCTATAGATTTTCTAGATTATGGGAGTAGAGACATTCATAGTGGTCTCTGATGATCTTTTGTATTGTTATAATATCAATTTTAACATCTCCATTTTCATTTCTGATTGAATTTATTTGAATTTTCTCCCTTCTTTTCTTAATTAATCTAGCTAGGGCCCTATCAATTTTGTTTAGAGAACAACTTTCAGAGAACCAACTTTTTGCTACATTGATCCTTTGTATTTTGGTGGGTTTTTTTTTCCAATTTCATTTACTTCTGCTCTTGTCTCTGTTATTTTTTGTCTTCTGCTAACTTTGGGTTTGGCTTGTTCTTGTTTTTCTAGTTCCTTGAGGTGTGACATTAGCTTATTAATTTGTGATCTTTAAATCATTTTGATGTATGTATCTAATGCTATAAAAATTTCCTTTTAGCACTGCTTTTATTGCATCTGGAGGTTTGGGTATGTATAATTTTTGTCAATGTCATCATTCATTTTGAAAAATTTTTGAATTTCTATCTTGGTGTCATCATTTACCCAAAGATTATTCTGGAGCAGGTTGTTTAATTTCCATGTATTTGCATAGTTTTGATAGTTCCTCTTGGAATTGATTTCTAGTTTTATTCTACTGCAGTCTGATTGATATAATTTTGACTTAAAATTTATTGAAACTTGTTTTTAGGCTTAACATATGATCTATCTTGGAAAATATTCTGTGTACTAATGAGCAGGATGTATATTCTGCAATTGTTGGGTAGAATATTCTGTAAATGTCTGCTATGTCCATTTGTTCTAGAGCCCTGTTTAAGTCCAGTGTTTCTTTATGGACTTCCAACTTAACGTTCTGTCTAGTACTGTCAGTAGTGTTGATTCACCCACTATTATTGTATTGTTGTCTATCTCTTTTCCTAGGACCAGTAGTGTTTGTTTTATTGGGAGCTCCAGTGTTAGGTACATCTATATTTCAAATTGTTGTATCTTGTTAGGTGTATATATATTTAAAATTGTTATGTCTTGTTGAATTTATCCCTTTATCATTATATAATGGATTTCTTTGTCTTTTTGTACTGTTGTTCTAAAGTCTGTTTTATCTGACATAAGTATAACTACTCTTGCTCAGTGTTGGTTTCCATTTGCACGAAAATTTTCCACCTTTTTACCTTGAGTCTATAAAAATCATTACCACTGAGGAGAAAAATGGCAGATTAGGGGTGGCCTCCTGGCTCTCTGCTCTCAGAGTTGGAGGTGAAATAGGCAGTCTTCTGCATGAGAGTGAATGCCACTTCCACAGGACCACTTTTCGTGAACCTACAGAGAAACAGCGTGGGACACTGGACACCAGCAGAAAACAGAGGTGATTCAGAAAATTTCTCATGGAGCCCAGAGAGTCAGTCATGTGCCTCAAGGAAGGACGCTGGATCCCACTCCAGCCAGCCTCAGCAGCTGCAGCAGGGCGTTCTGACTCCCGCAAGACAATCCTTCCCCCACCGTGCCCCACACCCACGCAGGCAGG
>CAUYRT010046882.1:0-13383 GCA_963574885.1 Lepilemur ruficaudatus
GGTGGGCAGGGCTGAGGGCACTTAGGTATGAACACAGGAGGTGGCTGACAGGGCTGCTTGCACTGCTGCTGCTGTTGGTAGGACATCTCTTGTGGGGCTCAGAGGATCTAAAAGATAAGCAACGGCGTTCATAAGAGAGACAGTCCTGATGGTGCAACAATCAGCCACAGCAACAACCCTCCAGTCTGCAAGGATCCACTTTGATTCCTAACACAACCCTTAAAATTTTGTGTAGCTTTTTTGCCCCACCCTTAGGATCTCTCACCCTCAGCTCTTCAGTCTTTTGTGGCTGATGTCTTATTGTATCACTTTCTAAAGACAAAATTGCCTATGAGGCAGAAACATATGTTTCTGAGGACAAATAATATCTAAAGGGAAAAAACCTAAATATTGAAATTCTAACCAATTCCAAATGAAATCTCTACTCATATCTTCCAGGAGGCCCTAGTTACCAGTTTCACTAAGCTGACTGTGGTGCTGAGCGACGGGGCTTTGAGAAGCACCCAAAGGCTCCCGCCCGTCACTCAGGGAGATTGCACTCTGAGAGAGATGTGTTTGCAACAGCTGTGGAGCAGGAGACAGGACAGCATCTTGCATCTCTCACTCCCCTTCAGTTTAACATTCAGGCTAAAGATTGCATTTTTCACTCCATTTCCCTCATCAACTTCAAGGACATCTACCAAATACCAGCTAAAATTGATTCCCCAAACCTCATTATCTTCTTTTTCCTGTCCATGAGCAAAATTCATTAAAGTAAATCAGCATTTCTACCCACAGATTAAACATTAACACCATCCCAGTGCCAAGAAAGGCTTTAAGATTTGTACTCACCAGAATCTCCAGATCTATAGCTGAGTGCCAAGAAGATAGCATCAGTGTGCTGGAGAAGCCTTTTATAAGGGCCAGGCAGCCCCACACAGGGAACAGCCCAGAACTAGGATGATGTGCTTATTTCCCAACCAAAATGCCATCTGCCATGCAATCCCCAAATGACTTGGCATGCTCATGCTGTCACAAAACTTCCTAGTTGGTGATCCTCCTCACCAAGGTAAATGCACAGTGATTCAGTTGAGACATTTTCTCAAGTTCTTCATGCCAGTGTTATATGGCAATTGGAGAATATGACAAATTCTCTTGTTTTTTTTTTTACAATCAGTGATGGTACTTCCCCTACCTCCTAGCTTCCTGAGTGACCTGTATGTAACAACTATTACCTCATCCAGTGTCAGCTGCCCAGTATCCAGCTTTGTTCTCTTTAACAGTGAGACCAGAATGTGCTAATCCTGCAGCTTGGACATATCTTGACTTCAGGTGCAGTTGCAGTATTTCATTATACCTAACTTCCCCTTTTACCCAGGCCTATTGTTCTCTAGGGTTTCTTTGACAATATAATTGACTTGAACAGGGCCACAAGGCACATCTCATCTTCCAAGATGCTGGCAGTCCCACCCTGCCTGTGTCTCCACCTGGTCCCTCAATGGGCTTGAATAGGACAACGCCATCCCTCAGTTTCCTAGGCAATAAGAGTTACATGCCAGACCCTCCCTAAAGCTACCATTTCCACTTACACACTGACCTCATCTCTGTGCCCTTGTGATCATGGGTGACTGGTAGTCTACTAGAAACCTGAATTCATCTTCTCCCATTTTCTTCAACACTGACTTAATGTCTGGGCCATAGTCATTTGAAAGCTTTTCCACTCATAGTCCCCACATACTGTGTGCTACTTTTTCTAACATGTTAATTCAATTGATTCCTCAATAATTCCTCTCTTTTGGAATGACATTTAGTAGGATTTCAGGCTTTCTCTGCACACTCAAGCAATGAAGTTCTGTGAGCTATTGATCCCGCCAGTCACTTTATGGATATTTTTACCTAAATAAATAAAATATAACTACACAGAACTCATCCACTGATAATTTCTTAGTGCAATTTACTGAACCACAGTAAAACTTTAGCTAGTATTAATCACTGTCCCAACTTGGGGAAATTTTGAGTACCTTGGTTGCGTGGACATCTCCAGGTACCATTACCATGTGACATCAAATATTTCCTAACCTCCTTGAAGATATTTACACAGCTGTAATTGGAATAAGAACTATTCTTACCTCATTAGTTTGCTGCAAAAGTTCAATGAGATACTTAATATAATCCATATTATGTAGTGTGTATTCAATGAAATGTGAGCTCTAGAAGATAGATAAACTATGAACAAATGTTAAGTAATAATAACTAATCAATAATTTCAAACACATCCAAAAGGTACTAAGGAATGGCATTGTTTATTCTTTGGATTCTGTGAAGATCCTTGCTCTGCTCTTTTCTTTCTTCTGGTTGAGGTCACTGCTGATTAGACGGCAGTAGCAAGATGGCACCAGAGACTCTGCACCTTGTTTCCCTGATAGATCCCCTTCCAACACCTGAGGGAAGAGTTCATGTGTTGTGCTCTGTATCCAGAAGAATGCTAGGTGGTGTGCACAGTGTTTCACACCTGATTGGGCTGGTACAGTAGAGAAAAATACCATTGGCCTAACCTGAATATTTGAAGAGGTAGGAAACTCCTTGGGGTGAGCCCCACTACTTAGTTTTGTCTCATCATCTCAGAGGAACAACACGAGGCGTAGCACTCTGAGGTTCAACAATTTAGTCATCTAGATTGCTCTTAGGAAACTGACACCTTTCTGGGATGCTGGAAGACACACGGATTCTCTTGGGATGGATGAAGTACTGTCCTATAATTCCTTTTCATGTTGAAATCCTAGGAACTAGAGCCAGCACCTCCGAATTATCTAAGGAGCATGTGAGTTAAAACAGTTTCATCGCCAAGATTTTAGGCTAGCTTTTCTTTGTCTCATGAATTACTAATAGGTTCTAAATTTATTTTTGTCAATAAATTGTTTGATTTATCATTTATGCTTGATAAACTGGAGGAGGATCAGGTTTTCTTAAGAAAAGAATGCTTAGCGAGGTTTGCCAACCTCACAAAGAGGAATAATTATTTCTTGATATACAGAGAAAATAAGTAAAGCACAGATGATCCTCACTTTCCGCAAATAATGGGTACTTGAAGCCCTGTGCATATTAGGTCTCTGAAACTCATGTAGTATTAACATGAGGTAACAATGGTTATCTCAGAGAATACTTTAAGTATCTGAGGCATAGAAAGGGGGAGAAAGACTAACTTCTCCCTGAATGATCATTTTTTTAACTTTTGAATTTTTGTACCATGTGCATTTTTTAAATATTCAAAATGTTTAATTAAATATATTTAAATATTGAACTGTATTTAAAGATTTAAATAAATCTGTGAGTAATTACTATGTTAGAAGATTAGCATCATATAAACACAAGGAGTGAGTTTAATCCAGGCTCTTTGTCTGAATTAGGTGTGTTAAGTATGAGTAAATTTCTTAACATTTGTATAGTTTTCAGTTTCTTCATTGAGGAAATGGTGATAATGGTACTTCTCTGAAAGACATTTTAATAAGATGCAAATAACATAATTTAAGTAGTAAGCCTAGTTAAATAACTCTTAAAATCTCGGAATCATATGAAGGCAGTATCACCTTGATACCAAAGCCAGGAAAGGACATTACAAAAAAAGAAAACAGCTGACCAATATCCCTTATGCATATACATGCAAAAATTCCCAATAAAATACTAGCAAACTGAATTCAACAGCACATCAAAAACATAATCCACTATGACCAAGTAGACTTCATCCCAGGGATGCAAGGATGGTTCAACATACATAAATCAATAAATGTGATTCACCACATAAACAGAATCAAAAAAAAGTTAATATGATCATCTCAATAGATGCAGATAAAGCATTCAACAAAATTCTGCACCTTTTCATGGTAAAAACCCTCAACAAACCAGGTATAGAAGGAACGTATCTGAAAATTTTAAAAGCCACATATGACAAACCCACAGCCAGCTACATAGTGAGTGAAGGAAAGTTGAAAGCATTTCCACTAAGTACTGGAACAAGGCAAGGATGCCCTCTCTCACCATTTCTATTCAACATATTGCTGGAAGTCCTAGCCAGAGCAACCAGGCAAGAGAAAGAAATTAAGGGTATTCACATCAGGAAGGACTAGGTCAAACTATCACTTTTTGCTTATGATATAATCTCATATCTAGAAAACCCAAAAGATTCTAGCTAGAGAGTCCTGTAATTGATAAATAAATTCAGCAAAGTCTCAGGTTACAATATCAGTGTCCACAAATCAGTAGCATTTCTATACACCAATAATAGTTAAGCTAAGAGTCAAATCAAAGGCTCCATACCATTCACAATAGCTACAAAGACAATAAAATACCAATAAACATACTTAATTAAGGAGGTGAAAGAGTCTATAAAGGAAACTATGAAGCAAGGTGGAAAGAAATTACAGATGATATGAAAAAAATGGAAAAAACATATCTTGCTTATGGATAAGTAGAATAAACATTGCTAAAATGTCCAAAGTACCCAAAGTGATTTACAGATTCAGTGCAATCCCCATCAAAATACTAATGTCATATTTCACAGATCTAGAAAAAATAATTCTTTGCTTTGTTTGCAACCATAAAAGAGCCGGAATAGCCAAAGCAATCTTGACCAAAAGGAACAAATCTGGATGCCAGACGTATATAGGCAACTGTTCTTTGACAAAGCAGACAAGAGATACTGGAAAAAATAATCCCTATCCAATAAATGGTACTGGGAAAACTCGATAGCCTAAAGAATGGGACAGAATCCATATCTCTCACCACTCAAAAAAATTAATTCAAGTTGGATAAAAGACTTAATTTAAGGCACAAAACCATAAGAAATCTAGAAGAAAATGTTGGAAAACTTCCAGATATCAGCCTAGGCAAATAATTTATAAAGAAGACCCCAATGGCAATCACAGTGACAACAAAAATAAACAAATGGGACTTGATTAAATTAAAAGGCTTCTGCACAGCCACGGAAATAATCAACAGATCAAATAGCAAAGAACTCAAACAAATCAGCAAGAAAAAAAAATCATTAAAAAGTGGGCAAAAGACAGAAGGCCATCAGAGGAAGATAGACAAATGGCCAATAAACATATGAAAAAATTCTCAATGCCACTAACCACCAGGAAAACGCAAATTAAAACCACAATGAGATATCACCTTACTCCAATTCGAATGGGTTTTATTAAAAAGTCCCAAAACAATAGATGCTGGCATGGATGCAGGAAGAAAGGGACACTTATACACTGTTGGTTGGTCTGCAAATTAGTACAACTTCTATGGAAAACAGTATGGAGATTCCTCAGAGACCTAAGAGTTGTCTTACTATTTGATCCAACAATCTCACTGTTGGGTATTTACCCAAAGAAAAACAAGTCATTTTATCAAAAAGACACCTGCACTCTAATGTTTATAGTAGCACATTGACAACTGCAAAGATGTGGAATGAATACAAGTGCCCTTCAATTCATGAGTGGCTTAATAAAATGTAGTATATGTATACCATAGATTACTACACAGACATAAAATAAAGATGATATAATAACTTTTGCAACAATATGGATGGAACTGGAGACCAGTCTTCTGGGTTAGGGATGCACGTATAACCCTGACTCAAGCATACCAAAGTGATCCGTGTAACCAAAATATTTGTACGCTTGTAATATTTTGAAATAAAAAAAGAATAGTAATTGTCCTATTGATTGGGAAGTAATATCTCATTGGGGTTCTGATTTGCATTTCCCTGATCATGAGAAATGTTAATCTTTTCATGTACTTATTGGTCATTTGTATATTTTCTTTGTAAAAATGGCTATTCAAATCCTTTGCCCATTTTTGAATTGTTTTATTGTTGTTATTGCTGAGTTGGAGTTCTTTATATATTCTGGATATTAATCCTTTATCAGACATAGGATTTGCAAATATTTTCTTTCATTTTGTGAGTTGTCTTTTCACTCTCTTTTAGAGTCTTTTGATGTGGAAAATTTTTAGTTCTGAAGAAGTAAAATTTATCTATTTTTTTTCTTTGTTGCCTATGATTTTACTGTCATATTCAAGTAATAATTGGCAAATTCAGTGTTATGAATATTTTCCTGTTTTCTTCTAAGAAAATTATAGTGTTACCTCTTATGTTTAGGTGTTTAATACATGTCAAGTTAATTTTTGTATATGGTGTTAGGTAAGAGTAGAACTTTATTCTTTTTCATGTGGATATCCTGTTTTCCCAGCACCATTTGTTGAAAACACTGTCCTTTTCCATATTGAATGGTTTTGTCACAAATTAGTTGATCACATATGGGAGGATTTACATCTTGGCTTTCTATTCTATTCCTTTGGTCTACATGTCTGTCTTCATCCCAGTATCACCTTATTTTGATTAATGTAGCTTTGAAATAAATTTTGAAATCACAAATTATGAGACCTCCATATTTGTTCTTTTTTTCAAGATTAAATTGGCTATTTAGAGTCCCTTGAAGTTCCACATGAATTTCTAGATGAGTTTTTCTTTTTTCTGTAGGAAATACTCTTGGAATTTTAATAGGGATTGCACTGAAAATGTAGATCTTCTCTAAGGACAATATTGTCTTCTGAATAATATTGTCCCTACCGTCCATGAACATGGGATGTCCCTCCATTTATATTGATGTTCTTTAATTTCTTTCATCTTTTTTTTTAGCCTTTAGTGTGCACATGTTTTGTCTGCTTAAGTAAATTTATTCTTAAATATTTTATTTTTTGATGCTCTTTTAAATGCAATAGCTATCTTAATTTCCTTTCCAGAATGTTCATTTTCAGTGATTAAAATGCAACTGATTTTTGAGTGTTGATGTTGTAGCCTATAATTTTCTAAATTTGTTTATTAGCTCTAACAGGTTTTTTTTGTGAAATTTTAGAGTTTTTTATATGTAAGTTTATATCATCTGTGAACAGAAATATTTTACTTCTTTCTTTCCCATTTGTATGTTTTTTTATTTCTTTTTACATATTTGTACAGGCTAGAATTTCCAATATTATGCTGACTAGAAGTAGTGAAAGTGAGTATCTTTGTCTTGTTCCTGTTCTTAAAGGAAAAGCCTTTGGCCTTTCACTATGGAATATGATATTAGCTGTAGGTTTTCCATAAATGGCCTTTATCAGCTTGAGGGAGTTTCTTCTATTGGCTATTTTTATCATGAAAGGGAGCTGGATTTTGTGAAATGCCTTTTCTGAGTCAGTTGAGATATTCATGTATTTTTTCCTTTATTTTGTTAATATGATATGTCACATTGATTGATTTTCATATGTTGAACAATCCTTGCATCTGGGAATAAATCACGCTTGGTCATGTTGTATCCTTTTTTAACATTTTGCTGAATTTGGTTTGCTAAACAATTTTTTGAGGATTTTTGCATCAACGTAGATGAGAGATATTGCCCTGTACTTTTTTTTTTATCGTGTCTTTGTATAGCGTTTATATCAGAGTAATGATGGCCTCATACAATAAGTTAGGAAGTATTCTCTTTTCAGTTTTTTGGAAAAGTTTGAGAAGGTTTGGTGTATAATTCACCAGTAAAGCCTTCTGGTTCAGGACTTTTTTTTGTTGTGATTCAATCTCCTTACTACTTATAGGTCTATTCAGATTTTATATTTCTTCATGATTCGACTTGAAACATTGCGTATTTTTCAGAATTTGTCCATTTTCATCTGGGTTATCCAATATGGTGACATACAATTGTTCATTATATTCTTTTAAAATCCTCTTTATTTCTGTAAAATCAGTATTGCCCTAATTTTTTTCTTTTCTTATTTTAGCTATTTGAGTCTTCTCCTTTTTTTTCTTAGTTAATCTGCCTAACATTTTGTCAGTTTTGTTGATCTTTTCAAGGAAACAACTTTTGGTTTTATTGATTTTCTCTATTGTTTGCTTGTTCTTCATTTTGTGTATCTCTGTTCTCATCTTTCCTATTTACTTCCTTTGGATTTAGTGTCTTTTCTTCTTCTAGTTTATTAAGGCATAGTGTGGGGTTATTAATCTGAGATTTTTCTTTTTCTTTTTGTAAAAGTGTATTGGTTTATGGCTACAAATCCTTAGCACTGCCTGTGCTGCCACACATAAGTTTGGTAGGATGTGTTTTTGTTTTCATTTGTCTCAAGGTATTTCTAATTTTCCTTGTGAATTCTTCAATATTGGCTGTTTGTTTAAGAGTGTGGTGTTTAATTTCCATAAATTTGTGAATTTTCCAGATGTCCTTCTGTTATAGATTTCTAATTTCATTCCACTGTGATAGAAAAAAGTACTTTGTATGATTTTAATCTTTTTAAAAAATGTATTTATTTGTTTCACGGGCTAATATAAAGTCTATCATGCGGAGTGTTCCATGTTCTCTGACAAAAAGGTAATGTGCGTTCTGTTATTGGAAGGAGTGTTCTGTATTTGTCTGTTAAGTCCAATTGTTTTTGTTCTCCTGTAATTTTATTTTTAATTGTATTCTGAAAGATTCAACTTGCCAAATGGCTGTACATATTTCCTCCCCATACAACTGTCTTAGTAAGTTAACCTAAAAGGATTTCTAACATGTATTTTGTTTTTTAATATTTTTTAATTTCAAAATATTAAGGGAGTACCAATGTTTTAGGTTACATGGATCACTTTTGTAATGCTTGCATCTCAGCTAAAGGTGTGCCTATTACACAAATAGTATTCTTAGTGTCCATTAAGTAGGTTTTTGCCACTCCCTTCTCTCCCCTAGTTGATTTCCACTGAGTTTTACATATTATTTGAATGTTAGTTAGCTTCACATAGTCCCATATCTCTCTCAGTAATTGCTTGGACTTTTTAATACTCTTCTCTGCATCTTTGAATGGCCAGGTTATCTCAAGAGCCCTGTCTTCAAGTTCTGAGGTTCTTTCTTCTTCTTGGTTTAGCCTGTTGTTAAAGCTTTCTGCTGTGTTTTGAAATTCCCTAAATGACTCTTTCATTTCATTAAGTTCTATTATATCCTTTCTTATGTTTTCCAGCTCTCCAGTGAATTTTTCTTTCTTTCTTTTTTTTTTTTCCATTGATTTCCTGAAATATTTTTTTGGCTTATTTTGTTGGTTTTCAAATTACTCTTTAATTCCATTCATCTTATTTGCCCTCCATATTCTGAATTCCATTTCCGTCATTTTGGCAATTTTCTTGTGTGTGTGGTCCACTACTGTAGCTCCGTTTGTTCCCTTGTGGTGTAGAACTATTTTGTTTTCTCATGTTGCTAGGGGTTTTTTTTTTGGTTTTGTTTGCTGGTTTCTTCTCATCTGGCTCTCCTTCTCTCAGCTCTAGGTTAATAGGATTGCGGGGCAACTGTCCTCCTTTCCTGGGGACTCGAATTTAATTCAGGAGTGATGGCTGCTCAGGCATGTGGGGTCCTGAGTGAAATGCAAGACATCAGGGAGGTTCTGCTGGCCCAGAAGTAGTGGTGGGAACTCAGTAGTGGGATCTTGGGGTACAGGCACAATTATGGAGTCTCACAGTGGAGTTGCAGGTCTGGTGAGGGTCGTGGAGCTATAGGGGAAGATCCTTAGACTTGGGCACGAGAGCTTCGGAGCTGGCTCTGGATATTTCAGGGTCAAAACCGCCCTTATGTAGGTCTGTTCCACCAGCATGGGGACTGCTGATGTTGTGCTGTACAGTCTCAACTGCCTAGGGTCCACAGAGTTAGGTTGGCACTGCTGTTCAGCCCAGGTTTTCCCTCAACACCTAGAATCCACTGATGTAGTCACCTCAGGTTTCCCAAGTGGTGCCTGTGGTTTTTGGGCTCCTGCTCCATTTAGCTTCCATGCCAGGGAGGAGGTGTGCTCAACTCCCAGTACAGGACACTAAAAAGGGGAGCATCTTTTCCTTCCTTGGTATGGTGAGGGTGATGCAAAGGCTATTGCTCGGAGGCAGGTCCCACACAGACCTGGCTTTGTGTACCAGAATCATCAGGATGGCATTGGTGGCTGAAACCTGGAATTGGCAGGCATCAGCTCTCTGCTGCACCTGTGTAGACTCTAAGCAGCTGCCTGATCAGCCCAGAGGTCTACAGAAAAGCGGGGGACCCCTCACAGATTGAGCTGCCTGTAACTTTTGTTACTTTCCTACAAACTGTGTCCACGTGGGTTGCTTCTATCATGCTGTATTCCCCTCATCAAAGCATTGTGAAGTGTATAGAACCCCCAGCTTCATCTCTAAGATGGTGGGTGATGCTTGGGAGTAAGATTCAGCCATGCCCCATTTCACTGAATTAGTAGATGCTACAATGAGCTATTGAGTTGTTCTCCCTGTCATTCATTAATGCTTGTAGGAGGGAGACAACTGCAGAGATGTTCTTTTGTGCCTGTGATAAGCTCCAGTCCTCAGGTGGAGCATTTGAATGCCCCAGACTTTAGGAAGGGCCTTGTAGCTCCTAGCTGGTTGCTTGATCTCTCCCACAGCAGAGGTGGGTGGAGGGGCGAAGCTGGAGATGGTTGGGTTATGCAAGTCTGCAAGGCTTTTGCAAAGCTTCGGCAGAGTGCAGAGGTCATCTTCCCAGCCTCTAGGGGGAGCCCCTGGGAGGAGGGTCCAGGCCGGCTCTCCAAGCGGAAGGGCTGTTTGTGAGGGACGAAAAGCACTTCGCAGACTGACTGTGGGAGTAAGCTCTGGCCCTCTAGTGTTGCCCCTGCCCTCAGGCTCTGAATGGGCTGGGATCTTCCCCACCAGGGGATCTGCCCCAGTTCAACATCAGTGGCTTTCCTGTAGGGAGGGATGGGCACTTACCTAGTTCGCCACATCTCAGACCCCCACAGTTTTCTCCCATCAGTTCTGCCCATATGGGCTCCCTCTTCCCAAGTCCTGCTTTTAAATCTCTCCTCCCCACATCCCCCAGCAAGTCACTTGAGACCTGGGGACACAGAATTCAGCCTGCATGTCTGCCCCATTGGCACGTGTTATCACAAAATGCCGGTGGGCAGGGTGCTTCCAGATGGGGTGCCCTGGGTCTCCTGCAGGTCACCAAGGGGAGAGGTGTGGGCCCCAGTATCTGTAGAAACTTCAGAAGGGTAGGGGAAGGGACCAATTGTCAAATTCTTAGCTCAAGTAATTGTTCTGGTTGCAATGGGTGAGAGCAGGAGAGATAAGAGTCTGAATGGAAGAAAACATGCTCTGTGGCCTCTTGGATCACTCTCCTTGGAGAGAAACCTTGCACAGAGTATCCAAGCTCTGGGATCACACAAGTTCTCCCCATTATTCTGTGGTTGCCACAGGGCTTGGGCTTGTGGGGTTGGAAAAGCTTCTCAGTAACTAGGTAGTCCACTCATCACTGAAAGAATTGTGAGAGGAAGGAAGGGATCTCCCTTATCCCTTCACTGGGCTTCTAGATGCCCTGGGTTTAGTCTTTGCTGATACCTTTTTTTCCTTTATTCTCTTCCTTTTCTGCTTTGCAATTTTCCCCCATGAGGTCCCCAGTAGGCTCCAGCTCTTCTCTCACTGAGATTTACCTGTGCTGCATGCACTCTCCTGTTTCCGTTATCCAAAACCCTTCCTTTTCTCTGGAACAGTCTGGCAAGCAATGTCTCTAGTCAGCCATCTTGCCTCATTTCCTGCCAGTTGGTTTTTACCTTTGTTCAAGTCCTCTATTTTCCTACTGATCTTTTGATAGCAGATGAGCTAGCTATTCAGTTCCTTATAAGGACTTAACCTGAAATTCAGGTAAACTGCCACTAGAAGGAATGTGATCTTTAAATGAGAAGGAATGTGATCTTTAAATGAGAGATTATTTTATTGTTTTAAACAGCTAACCATAGTAATATTAAACTGAATTACAAATTACATTGAATTTTTTTCATAAAAAGTGCTAAATATTTATAAATGTCAACTTTTTTCAAACTAACACAATCAAAAGTTTTGGTTTGATTGTATTTGGATTTATTTTTGTATTTAACAGCATTCAGAGAAAGGTCTCAGTCAGTGTATATAACTAGGAACAATTCAGTTATCTTGTTTCTATATTGTGTTCTAAGTTTCTGTCTAGATTAACTCTCATTTTCACCATATGAGTATCAAGATCCGCCCATCTTATTATTTTTTCCCACCTTATTCAAATCAAGTGTTTTTGTTTGTTTTCTCCTAAAAAGAGTATATAAAGTGTGCTGTGTTTCAGGTCTCAGGTCTTGGATGTTGAAACTTGAAGAAACTTTGATTGATAGGCGTTCTTTCTCATCTATTGGCAGTTCTTCACGTGGCTGATCTGTGAAGAATTCTGAGTGTTCAAGTTCACCACCACAATCTATAAAGCGACTCCTGTTTGGAATGCTGGGGGCACCAAGGCTACTATGACTTTGGTGCCTGCACTGTCATGATAAGCAGATTTTTTGAGTGGGGAGTCCTCGGAAGGAGAGTCTCACGGTGTGACCAAAACTGTGTTACCTGACACTGTGATTGTCTTTGGCCAGCGTATTTTCAAATTTTGGATGGTAGAAATCAGGCATTTCTCTAAGAGTTTATGTTTTCGATGTCATGTGAGGCTACAGGGAGTAGTAAGTGACCTAATGATTGAAGTCCCTTTACTTTGCCTCTGCAGTGCATGGCATGTGTAACAGTCTATATGAATCACTTGGTGATGACACTATTTGTAAACCCCTGGTCTCAAGTGCTGAAATGATGGTTTTATCCTTGTAGGGTCATGGCCAGTGATGATCTTAGCCAAAAGCCCTTCCTTACTGGCAGGAGGCATGGCAGTTCTGGGAAACTAACCTGCTTAATCTAGGGAAGTGATGCTGGGTGGATTCAGCACTCCTGTACCTTCTGAAGCATAGCTGGTGACTACCCCAAAGCTTTTGAATTTGTCTTCTTTCCCTTCCTCTTCTTCCTCATTCTCCTCTTTTTTTTCTTCTCTAATCATGAAATCACATTCTCGGAAAGCTTCCTGATCATTGGGCTCAGACAAGGAAGCTCTAGCAACATCACTCAAAACAATGCACATATTTAGTCTGCCCCATGGATTGCAGAAACAGTTAAAAAAGATTTGAAAGGACTAGTCACTAAATGCATTGACAACACATGTCTTGAGTCACCAGCATGCATCAAATTGGGCGGAGAAGAAGTACACATTGGGGAGTGAGAGGATAATGTAGCAGGCTGAAGGGCTGGAAGGCTTATCAAGAAAACAGAGAATAAAGCTGCAAACAAATTTAAAAATATTTTTTCAAAGACCTAAAACATGTTTGGAAAGAGACTGGGCAGAAGCAAGGATATAGGATAAGCCTAAAGTTAGCTTTTCTCCCAGATTCAGACTTGAAGTGCTCTGACCTTCTCGCTTCCTCAATCCTACTCTTAATTATTCACACGTGATGGTGTGAGAGTTTGCATCTCGTTCTCTACTGTAGGGAACGTTGGAGGGACTCACACAGGCCAGGTTCAGT
>CAUYRT010046884.1:0-62312 GCA_963574885.1 Lepilemur ruficaudatus
CTTGAGCAATCCACCCGCCTCGGCCTCCCAGAGTGCTAGGATTATAGGCTTGAGCCACCGCGCCCGGCCTCTTTTTTGTTTTTAATGGGGATCCCACCGTTGCTATACAATCACACTAGCCTACACTTGACATTTTGATAACCATTAAAATTTTAGATTATTTCTTATTACCTGCCTTTATGTAAGGCCATCCCTTCATCTGACGCTCTGTCACAAATGAGACAGTCCTCAAATATTGTCTTCCTTTGACAGAGGACTGTCCTCCTTAAGTTTCTGGTGACTCCAATGCCAGAAATTATCACTCTTATCATTTTCATGGGTTAAAGACAAGTATGTGTTTAGTAGTTTATCTGAATATTTCTAGTTATTAGTGAACAATATAGTTTTTGGCTTTCTACGTTATAGGTGGAAACAAAAACAAATTCTCTTTTATTATTATTTTGAGGAATTATATATGCTAAATCATGATGTTAAATTTTTCCAAAACCATTTTAAAAGAGACTTTGGTGGTCTGAAAGGATTGGATATCAACACGGGAATTTGTGAATTTGAAAGTAACTTCATTATTGACTGACACTAAATATTTTCGTAAAAGTCACATGCTGTTGAAGTGATTAAAGTTAACAATACAGATAAAAGCAGAAGGAAATCAATATTAAGAAGCAGCAACCAGGAGTCAACCTTAGAGAGACTATGTTTACACAGCTTTGCCAGAAATAAACACTCCTTGTTGTACTTTCTTTTCCTTTTTCCTTTTCTTTTTCTTCCTTGGTTCCTTCTTTCTTTTTCCATCCTTCCCCTCCCTCCCTGCCCCCTTCCTTCCTTCCTTCCTCCTAATTTTTTATTCCTCTCTTCTTTTCTTCCATCTCCTTTACATTTTACTTTCTTTCCTTTATACTATTCCTTAAGCCATTCCTAAAAATTCATATAATACACATGCTCTCTTAAATGCTAGGTATAAAAAGATGAAAACAATGTTTTCAATTTCAATTAACTCAAAGGCTAATGAATTAAAATGTATAATGAATATGACAAGTGTCATGACAGATATGAATAAAATATATTTGGAAACACAATATAATACGAAAGTAACTGTCTTGGAGCTGGATGTGGATTGATTCAAAGATGTATCTTGAAGAAATTTCAGAATGTGATACATGGAGATAATGGAAATTCACTATTTAAAATGTCACCCACAAGGATCTCAATAAAACAATGCAACATAAATTTTATGATTACCACTTTGGTAAACTGAACATTCTTGATACTTCCACTAAAATTTCCCTAAAGATGTACCAAAATACAATAACTGACTATAGAGTTTGGCTGCAAATAACCTTTTTTATTAGCCAAGATGAAAAGTCTACCAGGTGTATAAGGCTGTGAACTCTGAAAGTTATACAAATTTGTTTCTCTTTATAAACTATATCCTTCTCAAAATAGGGCAAAGTGGTGCATAAAGTGAAGGTAATTTTTTTTTTTTGTTAAGGTAATTTTGATGGTGCTTTTCAATTGAGAATTAAGAAAAAAAAAACTACTTTTCTTGAAGTATATAGATGGCTTCAAAAAAATTCCCTCTTGATAGTTACCAGAATACCGTGTTTCTTTATGTGTAATCAAATATTGTAACTTTAATTGTTCATAAAATGGGAATGAATTTGCTAACAATAAGCATAATATATTTTCTTTTTAAAAAACAGTATGTCTATCTTTTTTTTTTTTTACAACCAACACTCCATTTTAAGTGTACAATTAAATGATTTTCAGTGAATTTACCGAGGTGTACAGTTAATCACATAAACCAGTTTTAGAGGAATTCCTTCCCCCTATTGAGACCCCTCATTCCGCTCCCCAACTACTTTTCAAGCATATCCCACTCCTCCACAGTGCCCACCTGAGCAAAAACATTTTTTATTGGCAAGTTATATTTTCTGAAGTGACTGCTATAACCTGAAGCTGTCTTACTTTCTAGAATTTTCTTTTGAAGTTATCAAGTATGACCTTTTAGTTTCAGTCTGTTTTTTGCCCTCATAGCTAGACTGAAAATCCTAACCCTCAGAATCAGCTTTATACAGCCTTGCTTTTCAGTGCTGAGTAACTGGAGAATGTTTGAGTTTACGACTTATAGAATGATGGAGCTGGGTTGAGCTCACATAAATTGCTTCAGCATCTGTGTGATGATAAGTAATTTGGGAAAATTACTTCTTTTTTTTCTTTGCATTAGTGTTTTCTTTTGTGTGTTTTTTTTTTCTTGATTCAGAAATTGTCTGAGGAGGTGTTGATACACCTGAAACTATGTGCTGGCCTTTAGAACTGTTTTCACCTCCTTTCTCAAATGCTGTTATTTGAAGACCTGCACTCATATCCTGGAAACTTTGGCCCTTGACTTCTTATTTCCCTGAATAAACATTATAATGGCAACTTCCTTTTTCAAATTTAAGCCCTCACTTTCAGAATTTTAATCCAGTTAGTCTTTTCCCTACAGTGTGTAATCAATACTGAGGGCTTAGTCTGCCTCTCTCAAAGCGACTTCATTATAAAACTTAGTAACTCTGTGATCTCCCCTCATGAGCTCTGCTTCCAGGACAATAGATGAGAAAAATCTATTTGGTTATTGCCCAATTAATTGGGATTTACCCCTGGGCTTTGATTAATTTTTGTTGATGATGATTATTAAGCCACTTGGCTTTAAATAATATAAAATGTGCCAAAGCTAGAAATTAGGCAAAGGAGCCTAAATTTTAATTTTTGGAGGGGGAACTGAATTGTGCACATATACAATTAAGAGGAAAATATCATCATAGTGTTTGGGAAAGTTTAAAGTAAAATGTATTAAATACTTTAAACCAAGATAATTGTGTGCAAATATTTCGGTATGCAAGACATTTTCTTCCCAACTAATTGGTCTTCTTTTTTTAGCCTTTCAACTCTACAATATTGCTTGTGAAAACTTTGTTTCCAGTGGGTGATATTAGAAGATTCTTGTAGCTGACACAATTGACTTTAAACGCAGTGACCGAATTATTGACTGGTCACTGAGCACTGAGAGTTCTACCTGCAAAACCTAGTTTCCTTTTGCTGTCGTAAGTAGATATAGCCATTATTAATGTCAGGGTGCAGCACAACAACTCATCCTTGTGGAGTCCCCTACTTCTGGGTAATAAGCTCTTCCCGGTCTGGTCATGTTTGTACTTCAGTCAAAATGCCCACCAAATGCCACATGCCACTTCCATTTTGACCATTTAAGGAAAAAATGCATTGAAACTATTGACTGCATATTAATGACCCATGGGAAATGTGAGAACACTTTTATGTTTCCTATAAGGAAAACATCTTTTATTTATTAACTTCTTATTGATTAAATAGCAATTGATCTGTTTAATTAATATCTGATATATTCTCTTGGCAAACAGTAGATTAACAGGTAATTATAAAAAATCATGCAAGTAGTTTATTACTTACTTAATTTGAGATTAACCTAGCTGAATAGGTGGTGTCTACGTAAAGAATTTGATGTAAGAAAAAATAATAAGCAAAACAGGATTTTATTAAAAGTATATGGAATTTGGTTGTACAACAAAATTGTTTGTTAACTCTAACTTAACCTAGTCAACTGTGTGTGATTTTAAGAAAAAATAGGTCAGAGGGGAAGGAAATGAGAGTTATGCAAAAACCTTTTCGTTTTAACCCATTTGTTAAGAAACACAATCACATTGAGCATAAAAGCCTACTTAATAAACTATTCTAAATGTTTAATTGGAACATATTCTTAAATTTACAACAGGAAATAAAATTGCTTGAGGAAGTCAAAGAATTCCAGACAGTGTGCCTTCACAGCAATAGAAGAAGCATTGTCAGCAGCCCAATATTTAAAAATTAAAATCTCCACTGGAGCCAGGGGCTGTGCTCACCAAATAACCAATAAAAGGCAGTTGTTAACTGCTGGGAAAATAAATTGCTGAGGGAAGCATGTGACAGAGGCAATTAAAAATTTCCTTTTTCTAACCACAAAATGTCCTGTCCCAGAAAAATGCAGAACCTGATTTCTTTAACTTCTAGAGAATGAAGTAAAAAAGATTGTGTTAGTATATGCCTTTCTTTTTTCTTCCTCTGACATCAACTTGAAAAATCTTTCTTTTTTTCCTAGGGACATGTTTATGTGGTTTGCAGTGCTTTAAAGCTTGACTCAAATGTAGCTGCTAAGAAAACATATCACATTTTTGTTTCTTGAAGCCCTCATGGACTCTCTCTCCCCTTCTAATTGCCCAGTGAAATTGCAGTATCAAGATCCTTGGGCAACAGCTAATCGCTCATAAGTGCTGGAAGCAGGAGAGCTCTTACAGAATGAACAGCAATCAAGTATGGTAAGCAGATGGCTGCTCCACATTGTGAGGGCTACTACCAGAGACACCTTTCATTTAGGGCTTGCCAAAAAGCCACCGATGGCTCTATTAACACAATTAGTTAAATGGCTTTTGATATTTAACTGAAATTTTAAATTGCACAGGCATGTTTTGGACCTTCTCAATAAAAAAATTTTAATACTGACTGCATCTCAAATTCCTATGGCATTCTCAGTAATTCACTGTAGGACTGAGTTTTAGCAGATTAATAGGGATAAATGAGTGCTTACAATGGGGGAAAGAGAGCCTCACTCAATGAAGTTATTATTGTTTTGAAAGTATTTTACACCCTTAGAATTTGAATACTACTCAGAAGTCAAAAAGCCACAAAGGTATGTTGTACAAAAGGGAAAGGTATTTTTTCTTGCTTTATTTTTAATAAAGTAAGTTTTTAAATTGCAGTGTTATTTAGTTAAATTGTAAGGCTTTAAGTTTTCTCTGTGACTTTTCATAGCAATTTATATGTATTCATGGAAGGTGATCTGTTGGTATGCTGACAACCTGCAGCAAAGTACACCATTGTATATTTGTTAATTGAGAGGTAGAGGAAGTAGAACCTTTAAGCAAGTTTAAAATCAGAAGTAATCTATTATAGTATGATAGGTTAGTACCAGAGAGTAGAGGCAGGAACTTGGATAAAATTAGCTTGGAATAAGTCATTCCTTGGGCCTAGAATTTATCTTTATAAAAGAGGTTTAATATTTCTGGTTAAAATATCTTAGATTATTAGATTCAAAGTGCCATTTGTTTTGCTTTTGTTATAATTTGTAAGAAGAATCGTCTGGCTATGTGACTGACTCAACACAAGGACTCTTCAAAGAAAAACAGAGACCTCACAAGCAAAATGTACTCTTTTGTTGTTGGAACTTGCAGGATTCTATTTTACACCAGTTTAAGGAATTAGATTGTTAAAAATAATATGTGTGTGATGATTAGCATGCATTTCTTTATATTTATAGTCTCTCTATAGAGAAGAAATTCAATAATTTAGAGCATAAAAAGAAGTGTTGCATATGGGGGAGATGCACATTTATTTAATCTCTCCCTAGAGTTCAACCATAAATCTTAAAGAACAGAAAACTATTATTTTCAGGTAGACATTTGCATAGAACCTTTCTTTTAACCTCTCATTCTCAGTCCTCAAACAGGTCATCAGTTTGCTAATTGCTCACCACAACCTAGGTTTTAATCACCTGATCCATCAACAGGCCTCCTCACACTTTCTTTATTCATCTTGTCAGTAAGTGACATTCTTGGTAATGAAAACAACAAATCTATTGATAGCATCCCTCCATGGAGTGGAAGGCATCCTACATTAGCTCTGTCTTGGAAACCAGTCTATTCTATTACAATTGACCTTCTCTTGCTGATTACCACACAAATCATAGTCCTTTACTCCCCTCCCCATCTATTAGAGTATTTCTCCTGCAGCCTTTCAATTGCCTGACTGCAGTTGGTAATTGGATTCATGTTTGAAGCACAGCACTTTAAGGAAAAGCCTGGAATAATTCAAATGGAACACCCTGGCCTAAGGCTGAGACCATATGTTACACTCAGATTTGTGTCAGTGGAGCTTATTGCTTCAGCAACAAGAAAACCCATTCAAATGTCATAAAATTTTGTTTTATTTTGGAAGTTAATTTATTTAGAGCTGTCAATATAATCTAATGCCCACAAAATTGTAATAGTAAAGCAATGGGTAAAGTACTTGACTTCGTAAAATATTAAAAAAAAAAACTTCTTGGTAAATTGTCCTGTCTCTCCTACTGAATCTCATATTCTGCCACAAGTAGCTTTGAATTATGTAATATAAAAATTAGAGACCACCAAAAAGCCAACTATTTGGCAGCTACCCTTCCTTCGACACTTACTATTCAATATATGTCTACAAGCATTCCACTTTTGTACTACTTATTCAAACTGATGAGTTCTTTTTATTCTGTTAGTAAAAGAGACAAATACTTTCTTAATAAATTTACAGTTAGTGACAAAATAGTACATACATATTTAGAAACACATATGAAAGTGACTAAACACTCCTTTATCCTCCTGTGTCATTGAGAAGTTTGTAGTGTCCTGCCAACCCAGCTGGCTGCCCCTTCTCATATTCCTTAGTACAAATCTTAAGAAAGATTTTATAAATTCTAAATGGTAAAGGAAGTTTTCTCCCTAGAGAGAGAAAGCTTGCTCTCTGGAGTAAAAGCAGTTTTTTTTCAAGTCACTAAATTAATATTTTATATAATTGGAGCATGATCACATTTTAACATAAACCCTGGTGGTATATATGAATTCATATGAATTATTCCAACAATAATTGACCTATAAGTAGATCATCCAAACACCCACTGCATAACATCTTGGGGTAAAATAGCCATGAAATATTTACTTTGTCCCATTTTGCAGATAGACAAGTTGAACAATTCAGGCAAGGTGTTGAAATAATTCAACAAAAGATTAAAACATGGAACCCTGTATCTTAAGACATAATTATAAAGCACTGGTGTCTTACCATAAGTACAGCCTATGGCAACAATTATCAGTTACCTTACAGATGGAGAGAAGTAAATGAGCCATTTCTATTTATATATGACTTTGAAATTATTTTTGTACATATATTTGAATGTGCATATAACTGACTCTTAGGAAGTCAAAACATTTCAAACAAATAGTGAAGCAAGCGTGTCCAACTTCACAAACTTTCTAGCACATATGTCTAGGTGCTAGAAATATGTGCAATTTTATAAGTACGCTCAAAAATTTAGTTACTACCTGCTACCCACTTCATTCTGGAAATTAGACTGCATCAATTTTCAAAGTGACAAAGAGTTACACTCTTTTTCTAAGTTTAAATTTTTTTCTGGCTCATAAAATAATTTTTCATTCAGAAGCTTTTAAATGTCACAACTTAAAAGGCTTCTGCTTCTAGGTTTGACATCCAGAGAGTAAAACAAGTAGAAACTAATGAAAATAACACTAATAAAAGGCTAAATTAACTAGATATGGTTATCTCCAAAAGGACTTTTGAAGTAAGAATTGTCAGATAATTGTAATACAAATCATTGCCCTCAAAAAACAGACTGCAACATATGCTTCTAAAGTGTCTATCAAGGACAAGAGATTGGATATACTTACCTATTTTGAAATTAATTGAATTTTTCTGGTCAATTTTTTTAAGAGAAAAAATATTGAGACAAATGATTTATATCAATGAAGTTTTATCATGCCTAAGACTTTTATATATACATATATTAGCCATTTTTCTTTCAAAATAACTAACATAACATAATCAAGTGCAAAAATATCTGTATTGGCCTCAATAAAGGATATATGCTTTTCGGATTCATGCATAATATTATGCATAATATTATGATGATATAATCAATTCATCACAAAATGATTACTTTTTAAGTCCATTTTCCAGCCAACATCTCCACTTCTCCTTTATCATATGTTGGGAGTTCCAAATTTGCACTGAATATAAAAATCTTGATTCCTTATAAATAAATTTAGCTGAGTGTCACCCTAAATGTATTCTTAATGAGCACATTTATCCCTATTTTTTAGCCCTAGGTATTTTAAACTACTAAAATCCTATATCTAATTTCAAATGTCTACTCTAAACTTGATGTTTTACATAATCTAGTGAAAAAGTAAAGTACTTTTCATTTCTCTTTTAAAATTAATTTGTGCTCACTCAAATTAAACTGAGTGTAAACTCATTTTACACTTCAACAAAGTGTAAAATGATATGAAAGTTTCAAATATGTGTTGGTCAGAACTTGAAACCCATAAATAAATTTAGACTGAATCTTTAAGTTTCCAAAGACACATCTATTGCCTGTGGCTGATTTTTTAACAAGTTAAAAACAAGTTTGGGAAAAAAAACTTGCAATTGAAATTTGAGTATTCCTCAATACTGCAAGCTTTAAGGAACACTTAAATGTCCAATAGTGCTATTCTAAACAATACTGCAGAAATGTTGGGTCATTACTGTCAATACCTTGCACTATGTATATGGCTTAAAGTCTTTCTCTAATTCTTTTCTCCTTCACGTAGGTTACAAATGGAACCAACTTCCTTTCCTGAGACTCTTCTATTTGTTAAAGTCTATATTATTATTCTCATATGCCTTTTTATCTGAAATTCTTCTGTTCAGAAACTTATAAAAATTTAAAGAGTTTTTTTGTTTTGTGAGTGGAAAATCACAATTTCCAATAATTTAAAAATAATGTGTGATAAAAGGTGAGATGTTACCCGAGGAAGAAGCCACAAGGTCTAACTATAATAGATCCTGGCTTGAGAATCTGGAATTTTGATTACCTGCCCCCTGTCATCTGCACTCTCCCTGGAGCTGTTACTTGTATCTCTCTGTTCTTTGAGATGCTCATCTATGACACAGTAAAAAGAGGGTAAGGTATTATTTCACTGGAGCATTGTAAAAATAACACAAGGTATGTGAAACACAACAATTTTTGTCTGCTATTTTAAATAATGTAGCTGTGCTTACTGATAAGCAGAAAAACAAAAAGATTGAAGAAGTTTTTAGTATGTACTGTGAGTCAAAGTAGTAGTAGAAAAACATAACATGACATTCACCAATTAGACAAACTGATGGTCTAAAACTTCCTTTGGAGATGGGACTAATTAGATCATGGTTTGGAGATTTAATGAAATGAGCAACTACTGGAGAAAATACATGCAAATAAATCCCTTATTTAGAGGAAGTAGAGAATAAAGAGGTGAGCTATGATTTATTTGGCACAATGAGTAACTATATTAAGAAAAATAAAAAGGAGAGCATAAAGATAATCAAAGAGTTGTCTTTACAACTGATTGGGTTTTAATTCTTCCTTATAATTGACCAAATACGTAAAAATGCCATCATAATAACTCAAAATTCTAACCTTATACTATTGCTCAGCTAGTGACAGCTTACTTAAATTGGAAGGAAAATATTCAGGAAGTCATAAACCATGTTGGAGAAACAGTACTAAAAGTGAAAACTTCTAAAACGATTGTAAATGTCACACACATGTTGTATTATCTTATCACAGATTAATTCCCCAAACAGAATCAAATCTATCCTGAATGTGGGAAACATATATCATTTATTCTCTATGTTAATTTTTGTCAGATATGTTTGCCCTTGAGCAGCAAAACCATGTCTAAGACAAACTACTTAGGGCCAACGTTAGAGCAATGATCATTTACAATTACTCAATGGACATTTACTGATGCTGTTAGCATTACAACACTTAAAGAAATGCCTTTTTGTTCTGAGTAATATAACAATACTTGAACTCCCAATAACAGAGTATTGTATAGTAAACTATCATTTTAATAAAAAGATTCATTTAATAAAAACTATAAAAATGTACATATTCTCAAGAAAGACAGATGCAAGTTAGAAATACAGGAGAGAGTCACCAAAAGAATTCCAGAGATCTGGGGCACTAACTGTGGCTCATAATTGGTGATGTTTTCAGATTTTAATGTAGACAAATTGTTTTCATAGACATGCAAGTTGCCAATTTAAATGGTTTTAGAATACAATCACAAAATCATAGTGCTTTATAAACTTTTAATGTGGTATCTGGTTTATCTGAATGTGTATTTCAGAAAAATATGCACACACATGTGTATACTCATTCGTAGGATGATTCCATAACCTCATTTAATAGTGCCTTCCAGTGTGTACATTCCTCTTCAATAAATAAATCAATAAGACAAAGAGGTCAAGCAGTATTATTAAATTATCTGCCAGTTCGGTTGTATTTCTCCAAAGACCAAGTTGAATAACTCATGCCCTTTATTTTCTGGCAGAAATCCAAAAATGAAGGAAAAAGAAAGAGTGCTTTCTGAAGAGTCAGGATAATAGAATGACCAATGCAATTGGTAAGTTGTCTAAAGATGATGTTTCTTTCTAACATTTGTAATAAGACTAATGTTTATTAAAATATGTTTGTTGCTTTTACAGCTTATACATGGGTGTCTACTCTATAGTTTTATGTTCTTGGCCTACAAAGGATGATAAAAATTAAGATTTTTTTTATTCTAAAAGAAATAAACATATATTTTATTATAAAAGAAAGAAAAATATCCACTAATTCAGCTAATTTAGACACGTGTGGCCACTGGATAGCCCCATGGATATGAGAATTTACGTTTAAGTTGAAACTGCCAAATTTCAAAAGCCAGGTTGTTCTTAATCTTTAACTATGAAATCGTTAAGGAGATATCATAGTATCCAAGATCAAGGAGAGTGTTGAAATCGTAAATAGTCTAGGAACATATGTTGCAAATAAATGAGCTATAAGAATAGAAAAAAATCTGTAGTTCAATAAACTAGAGTAAAAAATGGTGTGTATAAGCACATGCTTGGCAAAGTCAGCTGACTGAGCACACATGGGCTTCCTCAGGCTTTTAGGTGCAAAGCTAGACTACATTTCCCAGCCTCCCTTGCAGTTAGATGTGATCAAAGGGATGTTAGCTGAAGTGATATTATTTTCCCATTCTAAGCAACTGGAAATGACTCCCACACTTTAAGAACCACTTCTTTAATACAGTGTGCTTAAGGTAAATATAAACTATTATTTTTATTGCTTACTAGAGCTTTGAGGCATTAAATAATTTCTTCTTATTATTTAGTGCCCCCTCCCCATAGTTATTTTGGCAACACTTGTATAAGAATTTGAACTAGTATTTAAAATAGGTAATGCTTCAGAAATCCAGAACCAATCTCAATTTTTCTACTTCTGCTCTCCCGCTAATAAATAATTATTCCTTTATTCAGCCAAATGACACATTTTCAGAGCATATCATGGAGGAATTATAAAGAGCATTGTGAATTCCTAATTGGATAGAAGTTATCAGAATTTCTATTCTGTTTTCCTTGATAACCTATACTCTGGTCATGACCTGGTTCCTCTAACTCATCTTAAACTTAAGTGTACCTTTTTCAATATCCGCTTGTCTTCTTCCCTTTGATTGCTTTCTCTTTTAACTCCAAGGCCCTTTAAATTCTCTGTGTGCTCTCCTGGGCTTTTATAAATGACAGGGAACCCAGAGCTACTGCCTTTCAGAACCTTCAAACCACTCAGAAACTAAAATCTCCAATCATTGCTCGAGTTCTTGTTTCTTGCTTTCTCAGAACTTCTTCTGCCAGCCCATAAATATTTGAACACAATGAAATTGTTTAAAAATTCACAATATTTGATTTGTAAGTTTCTTTAGGAAGTTTCACCAAAAAAACTCTATGTTTTTAACTAAATTGAACTGTAGAAGCAGCAAGAAAAGTATATTTTTTTCCCTCAAAGTTGCTCTGCTACGGGTTATGGGACTAAATTCTAAAAATAGGCACAAACCCTTTAGTTAAAACATTATATTAATAAGTCTATCCATATACCTATATATATGTACTTATACAGAGAGAGCGAGGCATAATCAGAAGTACCTAACTTCTCTAAAGAAAATGATTCAAAAATCAGCTATTTTCTTTGTGAAATGAAGACATTATAGTACTAAACCATAGGGCTTTGTAATAATTAAATAAGAAAAAGCATATAAATCAATTCCTGACAAATTGCACTTTAGAATGTTGCTACTACCACCATTATTACTTTGGATTCCTAAATGGGCATTTTAAGGAACAGCGACCTCTACTGAAGACTAACAATGATCTTAGCTATCCTATATTCTGGAAATCATCAGCTCAATCTTTTGGGGTGATTGCTATTATAGTATGATCCTCTTTAGTGTAGGATATTGGGGCTCTAAAAATCTGCAGAATGATGAATTTAGGGCTGCCAGACAAAAAAAGCTATAGAAAAATAATTTCAGAAATACCAGAAAAAGGGCTTTTGCCTGAAAAGTAAGAGATAACTGGTACCTAGAATTATTTAAGCAAATACGTTTTTAAAAGAAGCAAGCCTTCATTTCACAATTTTTCTTAAAGCTTAACAAAAGGTGTGTGAATGACAGTACAGACTTTGTTTTGGACCTGGCATTGGGAAGAGACTAGGCAGAGGACAAGAAAAGCATGAGTGATCCAAGGATAATGTGGAGACTTGGAAGCTTTAAACAGGAAAAGTGAATGAAGAGGGGGTCTGGAGACAGATATTTTGTTGTATTAGCTGTCATTCTGTTTGTATTGTTTTCTTTTTCCTGCATGGCCATAAACTTGCAGTTCTGTGATGGTAAGATTCTGTGAGGCTTTCACCACTTAAAGCCCAGTAACATAATTATTAAAAGTTTTCTTGCAGCCGTTTTTGCTTTCTAAACTAGTTTTAAAGAATGCATTAATTTGTGCACTAGATGACAAAGATCAGAAAACAAAGAGTTGTGGAGAGACTATCATGGAAAAACCAGTTATCTGATAATTGACCTCAGTTATATTATCATATAGTTAAATAAACAATCACCTTAAATCAGTATTTTCTTAAATTGTAAAATGACATTATTGATTTTATTTCCTATTTTTGTTAATTTAGTGGGAACTTGTCTTGTTCAGGAAAATAGTAAGGAAACTTTTAAGAATACACAGAGAAGATACAATTTAAAGAGAAAAAAGAATGAAGAGTACGTAACTAACAGCTATATATATATATATATATACTATATATATATATACTAGTTTTAGCAAGGGCACAAGTTTCAGGAGAATTGTAACTGATTTTTGTGAGAATTCAGATGTGATAATGTGTATAAAAGTGCTTTATACTCTGTATAGGACTATAGAAGTGATACTTAGTTTTTAATAGTACAGAATTCTTCAATAAATCCATTATTTCATTTTGTTTCCCAATGCATCTAGGATAAATATTCACATACTATAGGAACTTTTCTAGCTTCCACTCCTCAAAGCAGGTAAGAAAAGAAATGAAATTAATTTTCTAAAAGTGAGTGGCAGAACTGCAATGAGAGCTTGGGCTTTTAAAAATCTGATTGCTTTAAAAAAGGACCCATGCCCTTCTTTTTATTTCCTTGACTTTCTTAAAGAGGTTCCGAAAGCTTTTCAACTATAAACAGCTCTCATGTTATTCATTCTCTCTCTCTCTCTCTCTCTCTCTCTCTCTCTCTCTCTCTCTCTCTCTTTCTCTCATACACACACACATACACGCGCATGCATGTGTGTATGTGTATTCTAACATAAATTTAATTAAATTTGCCATAAAGTGTCCACATGAGTATAAAAAATACATAAGTATTACAAATCATATTTTACATTCTTCCTAATATAAAACATTTGGAAAAAATAATTCAAAACAATAATTCAAAAAATATTTCCACTCTAATATATGCCTGGGTTCATTTGCCCCTTATGTGTGTTCACAGGCATGCAAGAGAAGCACCTGGACCACGCCAGGACTGAAATAAAACTCCACCACCTGAAAAAAATGCACATATCTCTAATACCTTCACAAACCAAGGAATCTAACAGAATTCATATGTGTAGTAAAATAATATTTTTGTAAGTGAGCATTAGGTTTTCTGTCCTTGACAGTGCTGGAACACGTTTTCTGGGTTAGTAATTATTAGCCGCTTGGTAGAGACTGTTCTTTTTTGTGCCTTGCACACTGACAAAATGCAAGCTTTCATCCTTGTCATGGATTGGTGTGAATGCTGTTATCGATGTGGCTCAGTCCAATTCAGTATCATTCTTTTCATATCAAATCATCCTTTCCCAAAGATGTGTAGTTTCAAACTTTTTTCTGTCATCGCTGTAATAGCATATAAGGGAACTAGATTTTTCCCCAATGTAGTACAAATTAAAAGTAGGACCCATTTCCTAGAGAAAAAGAAAATTTTAAAAGAAGTACCCTTATTCAATATTGTTATGCTGTCACTCAAAATAATTGCGAAATTACTCAGTGATTTGAAATCATTTCATCACAATGTATGTTTTCTGCCATTTTCAAGGGATCAGAAGACTCATGGTATTTGACTGGAGTTCTAAGAACATTTAAATTTCATGAAACTCTATATTCCCAAGAGAAGTAGTCACCAAGAACGTTTGTCCACTTCTGAGCTTCCCTTACTGATTTAACGGAGGGTATTTATGGCCATCTCGTTACCAACTTGGTAAAAACAAAACTGCTCCTTTCTCTTCCACTATTTTTCTTCTAAAGTTCCTCATCCCAGTGGCCCATGCTTCCTCCGTAAATCATGTTGATGAGATTTTTAACCCTGCAGTGGCTACAAACACAGAACTAAACTGTTATTCAATTCTCTGTTAAATAGTCCCCGATATCTGTCCAATCTACTCTTTACTTTGCGCCCCTACAGTTATCTATGGGCTGCTACAGTCTCCTCCCAATTCTCTAATTCAACATAATACTCTTTCCTTTAATGTCTCCTGTTCCCCTTACAGGATTATTTCATATTCATTGTCAACATTGTCTTTTCAGGACACTTCGACTGTGAACTCCTTCTCCATGAACTTGGGTTAATTCATCTCTGTCCTTTCCTTCAATTCTCCAGGTCTCACTATCTTTTTGTTCATGGAAAGTGTCTCTAAGCCTATTTAACACTAACTTACTGAGGCAACTGTTTTAATCCTGTTTTATTCCTGAATTCTTTTCTAAGTGGAAAAAAAATGATATTTTACTTTGGTCTGATTACTTGTATAGTTGGATCTACTTCTTCCTTCAAATTAATTAAATTTCTGTATTTTAAAATTTTAGTTACAAACACACACTCACTCACATCTTTATTTGATACACATTTTTGTAAGTAACCATGATGTCATCAAAAGATTAGGTCTGGCTAAATCTTCATAGAACTAGTGTGAAACCTCATGTTCAGACAGGAATTTTGGCATTGATTTAATGTAAAATTAATGTAATTAATGTAAAAATGTTAGTAATAAATACTAGGATAAAATGTATGTGAAATTTGGCAATCAAGCTGACACTTCCCAAATTATGTAATGATAAACTACTTTTAAAAAGAAACCTGAATAAGTAAAGCTATTTATTTTGTAATAAATATTACATAGTACTAAGTAATCTTAATAAATCATTAAACATTAGATTTTTTAAAAAGTTCTACTACAACTATAATCAAAACATTAATATAAAGGAAAATAATATATCTAAAAATATGCAGTAAAATGAAGGGGAAAAAAATCAAACCACATATTTATAGGGAAAAAAGTGTATAAAATTTGATTAATGTTAATTAACAGCTATTGAAAATTTATGACCCAGATCTTACACAGTATCAATAGTTTGGTATCGTATCAGTGAAGATCTGGGTCTTTTTTGAGAACTAGAAAACACAAAATAACAATAGCTTAAACAAGATAGAAGTTTATATCTCTTATATAATCCAAACCAGTCTAATGTGAAAGTTTCATAATCATCAGGTTTTTCAGATTCCTTTGCTACTATTTTCTTGCTATTCTCCCCACATGTCATTGTTAAAAGGGCCTGCTTGAACTCAACCATCACATATGCATTTCCACATGTGCATTTTCCGCCTAACGGAAGGAAACAGGGATGAATAAGAATACACATTCCTTTTAAGAATACTTGCCAGAAGTCACACCATTCCATTGGCTACCACTGAGTCACCTGTACTCCCCTAGCTATAAGGGACTCTAAAAAAATATGCTTTTTTTTTTTTTTTACTGTGTCTAGTAAAAACCAGATTCCCATTACTAAGAAAGAAAGTGAGAGTAGATATTAAGGGATAACTAACAGTCTTTGCTATAAAATCATAATTATGTTTTATACTTAAACATAAATTTAGTCTTCTGCTTTCTCCCACAAAGGATGGATGTTACCCAATTTAAGTCAAGGTCAGAGAATGACTCCAGGAGATCTATCAGAGGAGAACTCTCATTTCTGCTGAGCCTGAAGCCAATGTGACAACTGGTCAGAACCAGAGAACAGGGCCAGTCAAAAGACAAAATACGGACCCTGTGATATCATTTGAGCTTTGAATCCAACTGTGTCAGTTCTAATTATGTGTGTCAATAAATTTGTTTCCATAATGACAAGTCAATTTCTGTCAAGATTTCCAAAGTTCAGCTAGGCTCAGTATACACAAGATATTGGTCCATATTCACAAAGGCAGTGTGTGTTTGTTTATTTTAAACACTTACAAAGATTTATAAATTAAAGTGATACACGTTTATAAAATCAGAATCAGAAAATTCATATAAAGAAAAATGTCCTATGTATTTATTAAAGTTCCAAAATTATTCTTTTTCATATACTCTAAACAAATGCTGTCTAGTATAAATATGACGCAAATTACAAATGTGAACCACATACATAATTTTAAATTTTCTCAGTAGCCATATTTTAAAAGGTAAAAAGAAAAACATAAAATGAGATAATATATTATATTTAACCCAACATGTCAAAATATTAACATTTCAACCTATAATCAATAAAAAAAGTATGAAAAACATGTCACATTCCTTTTTGTTCATACTATGTCTGCAAGAGCCAGTATATATTTTTATATCTACAGTCCATATCAATTTAGACTAGACACATTTCAAGTGCCCAATAGCCACATGTGGCTGGTGGCTATCACATGGACTGGCACTGTTCTAGGCCAAGTTAACTCACAGGGCTAATCCATTACTTAAAGAAGAGAAAGAATTCACATATAAATCAATTGGGTTTGGAAAATTTGGTGTGAAAGAATGATGCATGAGGAAAGTGTGGTTATCTTTTTACCTCTTTTGGTTTTTGTAAATCTATTTTGATAACTTATTTTTCTCTGTACAGAGTTGAAAACTTATTGGCATAAATCTCATATAGGCTAAAAGATCATCAGAGCTATTTTGGTTGAAAGTAACTGAAAACCTAGTTCCAACTGCCTCAGAAGGAGAAAAAAAGAATGAATTGTGTTGTGTAATTATAAAGTTCATGGGTAATGTTAGATATGTAAAAATTATGAATCTAGGAGCTCTACTATATTATGATCTATGTTGGCTTCACTTTCAGTAAGGTAGACTCTATTTTTGTGGTAGCTCCCCCAAAATTCTAGATTTATGTCCAGTTTGTTCAAGTTCAGCAGAAAAAAATACTATTTTCCAACTGTATTCACAAAAATACCAGCCTGATTCCCACCATCCTAAATCAATTCACATATCTAATTCCTGAAACAATTCTTGGGGCTAGGGTGAAAGTTTGGGCAGACTGAAATCATTTTAGGTCATATGTCAAAACCTGGAGCTGGTGACAGAAACTGAACCAAGTGTGGACATTTCTTCAAAGAAAAATTGAAGAAACAGACACAAAATTGGAAAAAGCAGCAGACATCCATACATTGGTAGATCTACAGTTCTGGGATCTCTGGGGCAGCCCTGCCCCATGGCTCCACTCAGTGTTGCCCTGGTGAGGCTCTCAGTGGTGGCTCTGTCCTTGCAGCAAGTCTGCACCTGCTTCTCTAGGCTGTCAAAGATCCCTTTTGAAACCTAAATGGAGGTAGCCATGTCCCTATAGGTCTTGTACTCTGCACACCTGCATAGTTAGCACCAAGTGGACACCAATAAGGTTTATAGCTTACACAGTCTGGAGTGAAGGTCCAAACTGCACCTGGACCTACTTGAGCTACAACTGAGTTAACAAAGGAGCACTGCATCAGAATGCAGGGAGCAGAGACTTGAGGAGGCCCTGGGCAGTGAGCCTCAAGGTCCCATGGGTGCTCTGGGCCTCTCCCTTGAAACCATTCTGCCCTCAAGATCCTGTATGCTGAGCCTCTGATGAGCATGCCAGCCCTGAAGACCTCTGAAATGCCTTAGAGGTTATTCTGCCATTGTATTAATGATTAGCACCCAGCTTCCTTCTACTCCTACTAGTCTTTTTATGAAATAGTCTCTAGGCCACACTCTTGGTTTTCTTTCCTGAATACACTTTATTTGTCTTTACACAGCCAGGCTGAGAATTTGCCAAATTTTATGTTCTGTTTGCCTTTTAATTATAAATTCCATCTTTAAATCATTTCTCTCTTCTTAAATTCTACAATAAGCAGTCAAGAGAAGCCAGGCATGATCCTGAACATACTGCTTAGAGACTTCTTCTGCCAAATATCTCATATCACTGCTATTAAAGATCTGCCACCCACACCAGTGTCCACGAGGAATTCAGCAAAGTTCTCTGCCACTTTCTAAAAACGATGGTCTTTTCCCCAGTTTCCAATAAAATATACCTCATTTCTGTGTAAGACCTCATGAGAATGACCTTTACTGTCCATACTTCTATCACCATTCTGTTCACAAACACTTAAATAATCTCCAAGAAGATTCTGGTTTTTCCTAAAGCTCTCCTCTTCTGACCCCTCACCAGATTCTCCCTTAATGCTCCTTTCATGGCAATACAGGCTTTTTCCAACATTCACTCCAAAACTGTTCCAGTCTCTGTCCATTACCCAGATCCAAAGCAACTTCCACATCTTGAGTATTTTTATGGCAATACCCTACTTCTTTGATATCAATTTCTATCTTAGTATGTTTGTGCTGCTGTAATGGAATATCTGAGACTGGATAGTTTATAAATAACAGAAGTTTATTTTCTCCTGGTTCTAGAGTCTGGGAAGTCCAAGATTATGGCAACTGTGTCTGGTATCTAGTAAAGGCATTCTTGCTATTTCCTCACATGGTAGAAGGCTGAAAGTCAAGCAAAAATCTAGCCAAACATTTCATGAAGCCTTTCTTATAAGAACTTCAATGCCATTAAGAAGGGAGGAGCACTTATGGCCTAACCACCACCTCTTAATATTAACACATTGGCAATAGTTGAAGTTTGGAGAAGACACATTCCAACCCTAACCCTTCTTGAGGTTTTTGTTTCCAGTTATACTCGTAATTACCTGTAATTGTAGGGGGCATCGGGGAAGAATCTGAGGACTTTTACTGCTGTGCTGAGTCATGTAACTATTTTTCCCATGTTTGATGTGTTATCCCAAATTTAGGTATAGCCCTTCTGCCTCATTTCCTCTATTCTGAACATTAATGTTAGGAGACTGCAATGGCAAATCCTGGCTTTAGTTGCAAATCAGTTTCTTCATGTGGAATTAAATTATTTTATTAGGTGTGGTTTTTATTTACTTCTTTGTTCTCTTGCCTGTACTAAATTTTACAATAATTACATAGGATGTTATAACCAGAAAACAATAAATGTTATTTTAAAAAATTTAAGTACATTCTAAAATGTACTTAAATTCTAAAATTCTAAAAGCATTTTTAGTTTTCCAATAATACAGTCTTCTTAGTTTGTAGATAGCCTCTTCTTCTAAGTCTAGAATGAGGCTGGTTGTAAAACTCATCTTTTCTCTAACATTTTCTTCCAAAAAAACTAGAACAGAATAGAATTTTCAGAAACCAGAACTCCTCTGATTTTTCCTACCCCTTTGTATCTGTCCAGGTGTGTGGGAAGGGGATTCAGTCACCCGAGGTCACATCCAGCTTTTAATTTCTTGAATTCTTATGCTTCCTTATTTTTGTGCTGAAACTGCCGTTTTTGTTTTCTTTGTATTACTGATTTGAAAAAAAAATCATCCCAACAGTGCTGAAACTAACTCTCTAATGTAGAAATCTCCTGTAGTGTTTACTTCTTCAGTAAGCCAAATAGTCCATTTCCCAACTGACTTTTTTTTTCAAATGCCTTTTAACTGGAAGAAAAATAGCCATACATGCCACAGTTAATGGGATTTATTAAAATAATTCTGACTTACACAAGCATAATATTTTAAGAATTTTTCTTTATGTGACTTTCTTCTCATATTTAGATCTCTTAGAAGACGGACTTGTCTAATTTATCATGGAGAAGCTATTTAAGATACATATTTAATTTCATTTTAAACAATAATCTTCTCTCTTCTGTTGCAAACTAAACTGAGTTTGTAGATCCTTTGAAATAGTCCAGAAAACAGGCATTCATCCTTCCACTCCTAGAGGAAAACCACTGTTTTTACACAGTTTGAGAAAAACTTCATTGGTGGAAGCCTATATCAACATACATTCCTTTAATGATATAAAATGCGAACACAAATCTTAGTTTCACATAGAAGTGGTTTCATTTTCTGTGATGAGCATGGTATAATAATTCTGTTGTCTTTATTGCTTTATCAAATAATAAACTAGCTTAATTTGATCGAGGGAACATTGTCCCATCTGAGATAATTTTTTATTTCTAACATTCTTTGAATTAATATAAACATTTGTATAGTAATAAACACTTGATTTACACAAAGTTTTTTATGGTGCTAAATTTTCATAATTACACATATAAACAAACACTGAGCATTTTTGTGCTGACTCATTCAACAATCAGCCATTCAAAGTACCTGCTTTTTGCCAGGTGCTCTTAAGTGATAAATATCTTACTGTTAACAAAGCCTTCTTGTTCCCTGCCCACACAGGGCTTAGAGATAAGTGACAAAGGATGTTGAATGTAGGATTAAGCAAATAATTATTTAGTTAAATTTTCTACAAAGAAAACTACACAGTACTATTTAAAAAAAAGTAATAGGGGGACTGACTTGGAAGTTACATTTCAGCTGAGATCATAAAAATGAGTAGGAGTTGTACAAGGTAAGGAGAAGCAAGAATATTCCTGACAAAAGGAATGGCATGTGCAAAGGACCTGAGGCAAGAAACATAACTTGGTTGAGAAATTGAAGAAAAGGACTGCGTCGTTGAAACGTATTAAGTTCTAGAGGAAATGGTGTTAGATGAGGTAAGATTGTACCTTCTGAAGCTAAGTGCCTTGCTCCCTAGGTCACCTTCCACAGTTGTACTTTTTACTGCCCCTTGATATCTCAAACTCTATGGAATCATTAACCAATACACATATATGTAAAGCTCATCTTCCCAACATATCTGTTATCATTTACTGTATTCTCAATTCTTCTCTTTCTCTCTCTTCTGACCTTGAATACTGTCCATCTTCCAGGGAACATAATCCTCTACAAAACCCAGGCCTGACCCAGAGCAGGATGAAGAAATCCACTTGACACCTTATCCCTTTTCTCAGCCCTCCTATTGCTTTGTTGGTCTCTCAATCTTTTAACCTACATAAATGTTTCAATTCTAGGTGGCTCACTCTCTCTTTATCTACAGAAAATGATAACAGTTCATAATAGAAAAGATAATTAGCACTCATCAAAAATAGTTGATTCTTCACCTCCAATAAAGTCTTCACATGAGAAGAATACAATGTCACTAAAAAGTATAAGCAAATATATAATGTAAGTTTATGCCTCAAAACACTCTTCCCAGCCAAATCCCTGGCTTCCATCAGACTAGTTGTTTGGCAACATTGTGAACTGTGTAACCATCCAAGGCTCATCTCTCTTTTTGCTCATTGCTCATGAATATACCTCCCAAAGAATCTGTTCTCAGCTTTGCTTTCACTCTCTGCTTTTTCTTTCAAGCTAACTATATCATCTGATTTAACCCCACCTCTTCTAAATATTTCTGTTTTCTGGTTGACAAACTACCCACTTCTTCACCTTCCTCTCAGAACATTCTCTCTATCTGCTGGTCTTAAGTAAAACGTGGCTCTTCGCTGAGGATAGGGCTTTACCTCCTCAAGTACAAACTGCTCACTCTCCAGATGCCTCACCCTCAGAGAGAGTGACACACAGACACTCCTCTATTTATGCTAAGATGGCCAGATCCAAATTCTTCCACCCTGTTAAAAAGAAGCCCCTTTGCCCCTCTTTGAGTTGACATGATCTTGCAGCCACCTCTTCAGACATCACTTTGCTCCTAGATTTCCTCACTCCAAATCCTGCATTCCCTCATGGATTACTTAATGTCCAGGAGGTTGATGGATTTGAAATTCTAATCTCTAACTTTTCTACTTCCTCAAATCTACCGGCTTTCACTACTCCCTCCTATCTGCCAATCCCTTTCATGAGCCACTTCCTTGTTAATCCAACCGGTATCCCATGGTCCCTAATTTTCAGTCATTCTTTTTTTTTTTTTTTTTTGAGACAGAGTCTCACTCTGTTGCCCAGACTGTAGAGTGCCGTGGCATCAGCCTAGCTCACAGCAACCTCAAACTCCTGGGCTCAAGCAATCCTTCTGCCTCAGCCTCCCATGTAGCTGGGACTACAGACATGTGCCACCATGCCCGGCTAATTTTTTACATATATTTTTGGTTGACCAATTAATTTCTTTCTATTTATAGTAGAGAAGGGGTCTCGCTCTTGCTCAGGCTGGTCTCAAACTCCTGACTTTGAGCTATCCACTCGCCTCGGCCTCCCAGAGTGCTAGGATTACAGGCGTGAGCCAACGCACTCAGCCTCAGTCATTCTTTTATTTATGTTCACACCTTCCTTCACCTACTGTCTTTCTAACAAAATCTGTCTGGAAAATCTCTACCCTTGATAAATTCAACCTTACCCAGCTTGTTGGGTAGAGATGGGAAAAAAAAGAAACAAAATTTTAGAACTGTGCAGATTTGGGCAACTATAAGCTTCATAGTCTCTAACTCAACGATGTCTGGCTGTTCTATAATCTTTGATCCACTTACTCCCTCACTTTCCAGGGTTATTATTTTAAGTTCCCCTATTTAATCAAACCTCCAACTTATCAATATCTCTATTTCATCATATAACTTTGCTTTCTCCTTCAAAATAAAGTAAAAACCATTAAAAAAGAACTGATAAACCTACAACCATAACTGCATCTGTCCCGACCATGTCCTCCTGTGTTCCTCTTGTCCTGGAATCTCTATGGCTCACCTACCTTACCTCTATGTCTCATCTGGGCTGTGGGTCCCTCCCCCTCCTACACGTTCCAAGACCTGGCCCCACCAACTATGCTCATGGCTGGATCTTCAGCCCTCAGTGCTTCAGCCTCATGATCCACACCAGCCTCCCACTCTCTCTCTGTTCCCCTTTACAACACAAAGTGTTGAGTACTCTATCTTCACTTACTGTACTCAATTCTTAACATATTATTTATCCCTAAATCATGGCAACCTTACTCTCTCCTGCAACAATCAAAATTCCTTAAGACCATAGTCTCCAAATTTACCTGATTCCTTTGTCACACATCAAGTGGAAACTTCTAAGGCCTGATTTACTTCTCTCTAGGAAGCATGTGACTGTTCTTTCTTATCACAGTTATTTCCTCTGACTTCCATGACATGATACTACCCTGGGTGCTTTCAGTTCTTTTGTTTTTTTTTTTTTTTTAATAATATGATTAATTGATTAGCCATGGTAAAATTTTTCTTTATTCACTATGCCTTGTAAATCAAATACGTTATCTCTATATATCAATAGTCAATATGCTAATAGTAAATATTTATAAATCTATATTGCTGTTTATTATTTTTTGATATCTATTTTCTTCTTCATCATTCCTTTTGTAAGTTTAATTTGTTGTACTTATTTCTAGCTTCTTGCATTTAACACACTTGTCATACATATTTTCAGTTGTTCTTTTTGTACTTTAGGACCATAGTTTTCTTTCACAGTGCCCCCTTTTAAAGCATCCCAGGCTCTGATAGCTGACATGTTAATTGACATTTTGTAGTATACATTTATTATTTTCAATCTTATTTTCTTTCTTGCTCAAGGATTAATTATGACTATGTTATTTAAATTTCCCAAATATATGGAAAAGGTAACTACTTTTTATTTTTGTGGCTGAAATCTAATTTAATTCCAGATGTGTTCTCCTGCTTTCTTCCTATTTCTCTGGTCATTTATTTTCAAATACATCTATAAGCTACTTCTTCATCTCCTGATTTTCATATATTCTTTCTTTGAAAAGTTTGGTCCTTGGCATGTTCTTGTCAATCTGTAGACTTTGCCTGAGCAATATACTCATTTCCATATCTCTAATAAATATTTCTGAATGAATGAATCTTTAACATATTCAGCTCTGAGATGATTGAAAAAATCACTAGACAGGGACAAGCTGACAACATAACATTTTAGTTGTTGCACTGTTATTTATTCAAGAGTTCAAATATTCAAACATAATATTAATTTTAATCCTTACCTTGATAGCATGTTTTTAAAAACCAGGATAATAATTTCTTAAATATTCAAAATATGCTACCCTAAATAAAATGGCAAAATTAATGTCTACATTTAATAATAAGCTATTTCGATGAGAAAAATTTGGCTATAACTTTTTAAAATCGTATTGCACAATTACTTCTAGTCATATAAATCAAGACTTTAATATTTTTGTAACAGGCAAATGAAAAGTTTCAGGACTCAATAGGATTATTTCTAACTATTTTCTCACATTTTTACCTGAGCTACAAAATGCAAAACTGTGGTAACTTTGGACTATGCCACAAAGCTCAGGAATGAAAATAACAAACTTGACATATGAACTAAGCATCAGATCATTTTTCTCAAAGTGCCATTAAGGGAAACTTCATATTATCTGGGGTAATTTAAAAAATACAGATTCCTAGATGCAAATCTGGACTAATATAACAGAAATAGCTGGGGATGGGAGCCCAAGACTCTGTATTTTGTAAACTCCACAGTTATTCTTACGCATCTTTAATTTGAGAACCACAAAAACAAATAAATGAGTATCTGGTGAGACAAATTGTGTTCATTTACAATGGTTCCAGAACATACGTTATTCAAATTCTCAAGTGCTTTATAGGAGTTCTTTCTATGTTGTAAGGAGGAAATAAGTACATTATCAGGAAAAGTAAATGTCTACAGTTTAGGGAATGGTCACAAGTTTCTACATCTGATGGGATATTATAGAAAAATCCTGGCATCAAAGGCATCTTCATTCTGAATACTGAGTTTATTTAAATATTATAGAATGGTGCTTCCCAAACTCTATGTGCAGAAATATTATCTGTGAAATGTTGTTATATGCAGATTTAGAAAGACCAGGACAGTGAGGAGATTCTTTATAATAAGCTTCCAGGTGAGGACGTACTTTGAGTAACAAGGTACGAAGCAGCTGGCTCACGGTGCCAGACCTAAAACTCAGGGAAGATTCTATATCATTGACCTTCCTTTTAAAATATTTTTAAATTATTTCCATTCAGCAAGACAAAAATAACAGTATCTTTGATTAAAAGAAAAAATGCCTATGAGTTGTTTCTGAAGTTCGAATTGATTTTGGAGGTTTTTGTCGTTGTTTGGTTGGTTGGGTTTTGTTTAGCTGTTGTTTTTTTTTTTTTTTTTTTTTTTGGTGTTTCTTTTTTAGAGATGATATATTGCTCTTTCACCCAGGCTGGCTTGCAGTGGCATGATCATAGCTCTCTGTATCCTCCAACTCCTGGGCTCAAGCAATCCTCCTACCTCAGCCTCCCAAGCAGCTGGGACTACAGTTACATGCCACCATGCCTAATTTTTTTTTAATTTATTTTTTGTAGAGACAGAGTTTGGCTATATTGCCCAGGCTGGTCTTGAATTCCTGGCATCAAGTGATTCTATCACCTCAGCCACGTTCTTGTTGATTATGAAAACTTCATTGACAATTTCATCCTACTTATTCTAGAAAATGATGCCCTTCTCTACTGATGATATAAAATACTAACACAGTATAATTAATTACTCAGCAATAAATATCATTATAATATTAGTAAGAGTAAATACTTCGGGTAAAATAACACAGAACACAGAATTGTTTGAAATAATTTTGCCTAGAAGGAATAATACTTTCTAATAGTATAATCAGAAAAAAATGCATAGGGAAAGTTAATACATTTCCTAGGATTCAAATAAATATTAGCACTTTTTAAAATGAGTCCTAAAAAGTAATCTCAATGCCTCATAAGCATTATCCCACAACATAAAAATTAAGGCAAAAACATAAAAATTGAACAGTTTGGGAGTATGAATTTTATCCCAAATGAACAAAAATGGCTAACATATGACAGCATTCAGATTTGAGGGTAGTTTGGGCTATTTATGAGAGCTCAAATCTCAGAGTTTCCAACTATAGTAGCTGGGGCCAGGTTTGGAGTTACCAGAGGGACTGGCTATTATTCAAACTAATGACACTTTTAAAGGGTAAAGGCCCAGAAAACCCAGTAATGCTGACTCATAAGCATACATTTGTTCTGGGCTTCTAAGAGAATTAGACATGCAATTCCCATTAACATTAACAGGAGACAGAAGTTCTATCTCTAATTTCCCTCTCAGCAGGCTGGAAACAAAACCCATAATTTGGAGGATTTGCAGCTTTAAGCAACTACATTGTGATCAAAAAATTGCATATGATGAAATGGAAATGATGGGAAAAAAATGTCTTATCCCTAATTTTAAATGACCTTGTGTTTTACAAAGCATTGCAGGCACAGATTAAAATAAAGAACAGTTGTACTACAGAGTGGCCTTTATTCTTAAACATTAGAGTTACAGCCCCAGTGCCCTGATCTATTAAAAATGGTGAGTTCAGCTTCTTGAAATGCCACTTTGAAAATCCATTTTGTCTGAACAATTTTGCCAGTAAAACAGTTCAATCTGGGTTTATTGCTTAGAGTGAAATATAATGATTAAAAGAAGAATTGCAATGCTTGTCTTAGAAAGTGAAAAGCCACGCATATGTAAAAATACAAATGATTCACTGCCAGTGCTGTTATTTTAATTGACATCTGTGAGCAGGCCTACTTTTGCAGAGTTGTATGGTGATAGAAAAGAATGAGTTTTTCTTCCTTGTTTACATAGATGACAATCATTAAAGATGCACAGGAGTCATTGAAAAATAGTTTAAGTCAAAAGTTAGTATTATTCTAACAGTTACATGAGCTAAAAAACAATGACACTGCAAACACATTTAAGATACTTGTCCCTTATCTCCCTTGTTTAGTAGTAAACAAATAAATTACATGCAATTCACGAGTTTGAAAAATAGTATGTCTGAAAATTGGAGTACAATGACAACTATGTAAGGTTGCAGGATAAAGTAGCACAACTCACATTTGTAACTTAAATGCTTTGCTAAGCACAAAAAAATTCCGAATGTAAAATACTGTGAGGAAGGGTGCACCAATTACAAAAAGCTATTGTGGGAAGGGTATTCAGAGACATAGATAACAAAAGAGACAAAATTGGAATAAAAAGAATATTTCAAGAAGGAAGTGGTATTAATGTCGACTGCTGAGATTTTGCCAAATTCTGGAGTTTTTGCTTAGTAATCATCTTCACAGATTTCTCATCTTCCTTTTCACTCCCTCACCATTCTTACAACAAGTAGACATTCTTTTTGTCTCTGCATTTATTTTATTTTCTTGTTGTTTTCTTTCCCTGAAGAAGTGGTGTAGAACATTCCAAATGGAATCATTGATGTGGCCACTTGGGGCCGGTCAGGGGAGTTGTATGTGCTCGTTTTCCCCCTCCCACAATCTGAACTGGCAATTACTCTGAGAGGAGGTTTTGGATTATAATTACAAGAACTTCCCAAGTAGTCTTCTCTGCCTTCATTTTCTTTCTGTCCTAATGTTATAATCTGCTAGACATTTTTTAAAACAGTACTTTGATCAAGACACTACCTTCCTCCATTGGAATGCTTCTGCTCCTGGCCATTTACTAACAGCATAATATAAACTAACTAACCTGGCCTTTGTGTTATTTCATAATAGGATCCTCTCTAGCCTAAGTGGATTTTCTGTTATCACCCACACACATCCTTGCAGTACTATTCCTGCAAAAGCGCTCATGGTGTTTTGCATTCTGAGCTTTTGCCAGGGCTTCTTCCTTCTGCCTGTGCTGTCCAAAGCCTTCTGTGTTCTTGAGTCTGATATGACTCCTCCTGAATCTCCTCGCATTCAATGGTTACTTTCATTCAAGGCATATTTTGCATTGTATTTTGAGTATTAGGTGAACTGCTTTATTCTTCCTGTTGGATTCTATGTTTATGGAAGGCAGTGCAGTTTCTAGCACAAAGCCTATTAAATAGTAGTTAATAAAGACAGGTTCTGCCTTTTAAATGTTATTTTTTATTTTTTAAAGAATGCCAAATATTCAAAAGTCCTTTATTAGATAGATTTATGTAAAAATGTATATTTTATGTAAAAATGTAAAGATTTATGTAAAAATATAAATGATTCATTTGGAAAATCAACACTGTACACTTCGTGCCTAGAAGAGCACGTCGTGTTTGGTAGGCATACAATTAAAATTTATTAAATGAATGAATGAAGAATGAATATATGATTAAAGCCCACTTAGTACCCAATATCCCTTTTTTTATCTTATAATCTATACATCTTATTTCCACATATATAATCCTGGCCAGCCTCATTGAAAAATCTAAGCATATAAGTGAACCTTTTTCCAGATAGATAAAATCTAAACAGAACAAAAATTAAACAAAGGATAAGAATATTTGGATGAAAATGTGCCTTTTGTTAATTACTATGTGGGCTATTTGTTAATATTACTAAAACTTTTGATGATGATGTTAGTAATTGTATTACCACCATTCCTAAATTTAATTTTTAATCAACACGGGTTTATCAGAGTGTTCAATAAAGAATATTAATTTTAAGAGACATGTGAAGAAAGGTTTTGGCTTTTTTCAGTCTTCTTAAATGCTATATGACAACCAAATTATAAGATATAAAATTTTATATAAAAAAATGCCTATTGTATGAAATGGTTTATGTAACACATCTGGAGATAGATGTCTACTTGGGGGGGAGAAATTCCCTATAGCTTCCAGCAGCGAACACCAGTTGGTACCGTGTCACTGGGACTCTACAGATATTCTTAAGATGACCTTGTGTCTAGAAGCACTTAGGACAGAATTTTTTTGTTATCACCCCTTTCATGCTTTGAAATGCAACAGATTTATTAAAAGTCTTAGATAGAGCCATAAAAGAACATCATGTTATTTTACTAGAGTCACAGAAAAGGAATCTAAAAATAAAATTTCTTTTCTGCTCCTGGAGTCTAAGCACTTCATGTAGCTTTGTGATTTGACATCATAAGAAATTCCAAGGGAGGTTGTGCAAGCAGGGAGGAAGCCGAGGTCAAAGAGCAGCAGGTTCCGAACCTGTGCTTGACTTACTTTGATGATCTTATTTATTATATCAAATGGAAAAGGGGAAAAAAAGGCTCTCCAATGAGCATAAGAAGCTACTCTTGGTTTTAATTCACTCTCTTTGATTTCTCTCAGCAGAACAGATTAAAGATGAGTCTTTCTTTTCTCTTGGTGTGTCTCACTGTGGTACTCACTAGGGGAAAGAAAGAGCTAGCTTTAAAGGATTCTTTGTCCAACACGGCCTCTTTAACTACCGAAACATCTTCCAGGATGAAGTGCTGAGGTGTTTGATATTGGCTGAACTAGAAATCACTTTCTGTCAATCAAATGAAAACCCAGTAACTGGCAGCCTAGTTACAAAAATCAGTCAAAATGATATAAGAAGGGAAAAAATCTCCACATTAAAAATTCCAGTTTTGAACTACCCTACTCCATTCATTTACATGAACATATAGGCGCCAAGTGGAAGAAATCATTAAAACAGCTCAACTGAAACAAGCCGAATTGTTGTGAGGACTTGTTCTCCAGCACCCAGAGCACACAGCTCCCAGGGCTCACAATGTCACAGTGCTGAAGTCACAGCGCATTCACCTATCAATTGATAACAAATGTCATGGCTGATGTTTCCAAATGAATAGCCATTGCCAGCCCACAAGAGCAAACATGTTATAAACATATGTTTTACATGGTGCAATCACACCATATACAACTAATGCATCTAACACTATGTATGTGGTATTAATACACCCAGAGACGTGTGCTACAGAGAGATAACACATTTCTCAGCTCATTGGAGGCACTAATTCGCCCCTTATGCCTCACAGCACTTTTCAAGAAGTGTGTTATCTGGGAGTAACACACCCTGGGCTTATGCCTTATTGCTTAATTGTAATCTGAAAACGTCAGATCCTAAATTGCCATCCCAATTTGCCATTACCCATTGTAGGCTTTCTGACTTAACCTAACTAAACATTTAAAAAATACGTTAATGTTTTAGTGACCTAGGAGAAAGAGACGCTTTTATTCTTTTTTATAATTATCCATGATGGAGCAGAGAATACTGAGGGAGAAAAGCAGAGAATCAAGAAATTGTACATTTCTACACTTTTGGGTTTTAACATAGGCCAGCTTCACATGTTTACCTGCCTTCTAGAGTTCACACTTTCCACTATATCAAACAAGGCCAGGAATGCACACTGTTCGTGCTATATTTGGTAAAGCAGACTGTGTGCCTTTAACTGGCAGATGAGAAGATTCTGAGTCAACTCAATAGGCTATGTCTCTAAAATGTACTTCTATCTTTCATCTTTCCTTTTGTACATAGCATTTATTTGTACCAACACTGGTTTGATACATCTTACAGTAAGCCTAGGAGTCTCCCTCGCCACCCCGCATAAAACATCTCTCAATGCCATAGCTTAGCAGTATTACTGCTCCATTTTGCCCAAAGCAAGAGTTTCTCAACTAAATTTCCTACTGAAAGGAATCCCCTCTGCAACTCATCCCTCCCACCACTGCCAGAGTCATTTTTAGAAGCATAGCTCTGTCTGTGCCTTTTGCATTCTGGGGTGGCGGGGGAGAAAAACCCAAACCCTTCTTAGGCTGCCTATTCCTTTTAGAATAAATATCCAAAGTCATAATCTAGAATTAAAAGTCCTCAAGCCTATTTCCTCAAATGCCTTTTCAGTGCCTCACCCCCACTTATCTCATGATTTAAGTAAACTCAAAACCGTGCAGCAATCACCCTGTGCTTTCCAACACCCATGCTTTCCTTGTGCTGTTTCCGCTTATGAGAATTCCTCTCCCCATTATTTTGAATCCAAATTCTTTTTCTTTTTTAAATTTTTTAATTTCAGTTTGCCCCATATCTAAGATAGCTAGATCCCTGTCTGATTTAGTCTCTACCTCTGTATTGTCAGACACTGTACTGAATGCTCAGATAAGAAAACAAATTCAATAATCTAACATTGCTCATGCAGTGTGAGAAGTTTTATGACAGAGGCAGCCCAGAGGCAATAGATGCCCAGATGAAAGTTACCTAACTCAGTCTGTGTGGTCAAGGAAGGCTTCCTGAAGGAGGTAACCCTTGAGCAACAGTTGTAGGAAGAATATGAGGGAGAAAGGGGAAGACATTTCCAGGTGGGAAGAACAGTGTACACTATTAGACCCAGTTCTCTCCGTATTTAGTGTCATTTGTCCTGCTCAGATACTATCCATCTCTTATGTGGACTCCTTAGACAGACTCCCTGATGCCACTCCAGTTGCCACATTACTACCAGAGAGCTTTTCATAGAGTTCGAACCTAATTACTTCCTGCTCTGGTTCCTGGAGCTTTTAAATCTTCCTTTGGCCCATTGGATACATTCATGCCTCAGTGGCATGCACAATTTATTCCATCTGAATGGCATGTCCTTGCCCTGATTTTTCAACTAGTAAATTTTATGCAATTCCTTCTTGTACTTCACAAAGCAAAATTACTTGAGCCCTCCTCTGTGTTCTTACACAAGTTGTTTATCCTTTGATCATAACTATTGCCATTGTCTAGCCAGATGAGAATATTTCCTTCAAGCACCTCCAGTGAATATCAGGCTGTCATTTCATGTGTTGTCTGGCTCACAGAACATTCATTTCCATATTTTCAAACTCAGAATAAGTCAATTCAATGATTTTTATTTTCTCTATTAATAGTGTGGTATAACGACCAAATAGATATTTAAATAGCATTTAAATTCTTTATGAGTTTAGGAGGAAAAATTATCTGCCTTGTTTTGCAGGCTATTACATTCCGAGCACTGTATCAATACATGACCGTGATGTTTCCAATTCTCTCTCTCTCTCTCTCTCTCTCTCACCCCCCCCACACACACACATACACCACCACCAACAACAACAATAGTGACAATAATATCAACAACCAAGACAAATGCTAAGAGGACATTATTCTATAGATAAGGTAAAAGGCAAAAGATGCAGGGATTAAGAAACTTCACCTAAGAATACACACTTTCTAAGAAGTGAATCTAATGTGCAAACTCAGGTCTGTCCATCCCCAAGGCCTTTGCCCTTGCCTCATAGCACACAGCATATTAAAAGTTATTTTTCATAGTGTTCCATTTTGTCATGCCTTTGGAGTTTTTATGTCTGACTTTCCTTACATAAAAAAATTCGATCTTCCTTACTATAGATAAGAATTCTATGTTATGCATATTATGAAAAGGAGATGAAAACCTGTCTTTTGTGTTCTTCAGCTTTGTCATCAAACTTGTCATCTTGCAATTTAAAAACAGCCTTATTTCTTGTAAAATTTCTAAATATTTGAAGTACTCTGTTTCGAGTGTAACATGGGATAGATTTTTAATCCACCTAATTTTACTTTTTATGGCAATATTGGACCCAACTTAAATAATCATAACCTCTGTTAGTTAGGGTTACACAAACTCCCATAACAACTAAACCTCAAATTTCAAGGGCTTAAAAGAGTAGAAATTTATTTCTTGCTCACATAGCAGTCCAACCATGAGTGCTCCTACTGTCAAGGGAGGAGTGAACCTCCATGCTGCAGAATTGTTTAGGTTGAAGTAAGCCCTGGTTATTAGCATTCATCCAGCAGAAGGAATAAGAACAGCACGGGAAAACACAACTCAATTCTTAAAAGCCCAGGCTCAAAATTACAAACATACTTTGATGATCATCTTTCAATGAGGACTAGTCATGCAGCTCTACGTGGATATAAAAGGGGTCTGCAATTTTCAAATACTGTGGATTCTAAAGCTTATACAATGCTAGAGCTCCCTTTTAAGTTAAAAAGATTACAAATTACTAGTAAAAAAATGAGGTATAAGGCTTTGGAAGAGCCTTTGGCAGTGAGAGATCTTAAAGCTCAAGCATCATTAGTGTCACAACCAGTCAGCCTCTGGAGGCTAAAAAAATATAGTCTCTGGCTTGGCAGCTACCTCCCAGTGACAACTGCCCTCTATGGAAGGAGAGAACAAGTACTTGTTAGACAGCTGTCTCTCTCTGTCATATAAATTAAGTGAAAAATCCCCCATGAAGGTAAGATATAGTGTCAAACAACAACTATTATTATGGTTTATTAAATCTGATAATGAAACCATTTTTAAACAACTATAATCAAAATTTTAGAATTTCCTAAAGCTGAGTAAGCTCAGGCGAATCCAATGGATGATAAATAAAATAAAATATCTAAACAGAGTATTTTTTAATTTTTTGTTTGTTTCATGTTAGCATTGTTTTGAGAGCCAGAAGTTTCTCTGGCTTATTTTCAAAAGAGATTAGAAGCAACATTTTAGTCATAGCTATTATGTCCATGGAACTACACTGCCCTATCACTTGAATATATGCTCAGTAAATATTACCTACTAGTTAGTTTAATCTATTTTCATTTATAGTTTCTTAAAAGCTATGTGTGTGTGTGTTTGTGAGTGATTCAGTAGGATCTTTTAGATAATTTTACTGCAGTGACACAGGTATCTGAAGTATATAAATCATCTTGAACTGGGGAATCACAAAACCCTAACTCTCTGCTCTGGCCCTGCTGTTTCCTTGTGGTGACATGTTACTTGCCTGCCTTCAGTCTATGGAATAAGAATAATAATACTTGCCTTGTTCACCTGAAAAGTTACTGTAAAAAACACACACATTGCTGAATGAAAAAGCATTTAGTGATGATAAAGCACTTGATAGACATAATATACTTCTGATTATGATAGTCATGCTAATTAAAATAAAATATTAACCTTGTTAGGCAAATTACTTACAGAATGCACTAAGTCAATAGCCATGTGAAAATTCCCCACTCACTAGTGATGAGATTTTGAAAAAGATACATAATTTTCAATGCCTCAGATGTCTCCTTTTTAACAGGATCATTATGTACTATCTGCCCCATCGCGATGATATGAGGATTAAAGGAACATATATAAAGGGTTAAAACAGTGTCTTGCTCATAGTACACAGCACACAAATATTCTTTAGCTAAAAAAATTATTTTAAATGCAAATTGTTTTCTTTCAAAGTCATCTAAGTTTTTTAAAGACAGCTAAAATGCAAATTTTGTTATACTAAGCATATTCACATGTCTACTTTAAATCATCTCATTTTTTTTAAGATTAGTAGTTGCTAGGATCATCTCTAGCAGTAATTCCATGAGAGGATGACTACAATTGGGAATCTATTTAGTCATACTGAAGAGCATAGATTCTGTGTTTTTTGAGTGTGGGAGTGAAATAAATATAACTTCAAAGTCTCTTTATTACTTGTTCCATGTATATATACCTATAATTCATTTCATCCAGCACTCATTTTCTAAAACAATGCTTTCTCTTTTTTTTTTTGATTTTTTTTTTTTAATTTCAGTATATTATGGGGATACAAATGTCAAGGTTACGTATATTGCCCTTGCCCCCCTTCCCCCCTCAAGTCAGAGCTTCAAGCATGACCATCCTCCATACGGTGCACATCGCTCTCATTATGTGTGTATGTACCCATCCCCTCCTCCCCCCTCCCGCCTGCCCAACATTCGATAAATATTGTTCCTATATGTCCACTTAGACGTTGATCAGTGAAACCAATTTGCTGGTGAGCACATGTGGTTAAAACAATGCTTTTTCTATCGGATCACGCAAAGTGTTTTTAGACAGCATTATAAATTCCATGTTTTTCTGAAGTTATGTTAATAATAACCAAGGCAATTTTTCCATCTTTGTTCAAATTCTCTTACTAGAAAATGGTTTTCTTTTTTGATTTATTCCTGCCCTTAGTAATTTCATGTTTTAGGATCCCTAATACATTTGTTATTCTCTGAATCTTTTCAACATATTTTTATTATAAGTGTAGTTATAGAACGTGCCTATGTTGTTATTTTGTGAATTATTAATTCATAGTCTTCATATTGCCTTTGTGATATAGCAGAAGTATATTATCATCTTGTTCCTTTATTTATAAGTAGAAGCAACTGAGAAAAAAGTGGCATTTAAAAAAATTTAGATTATGGTTATAGGAAAAGCTGCAACTCTCTTTTTATTTTTATATTAATATTTTATTAAACACTCAAAAATATATTTTGTAGTTAATTTAATTTATATTCAGAAGTGCATTGTGAGTATAGAGCTCAAACTATTGATTGCTTGTTTTATATTCTTGTCTTTCAATTTACTTTTTAAAAGTAACTTTCAGTAGCAGTCATGGTGAATGAATTAAACAATATAAAGCCATTTCTCTGTATGTTTTGTTTTATAAAAAATTTCATATGTCACAAATAGAAATAATAAAAAGGGCAACTTTACTATGTGAAATGATTGATTTATAGTTACCTAAATAACTGCCTTAAAGATATTCACGTGATAGAAAATCTTTACATATGTACATATACATGCACATATTTGTACACAAACAATTTATTTTTCTAGTGTTGCATATTTTTATTTTCATTATAAAACTAATTTCTTATTATCAAAGATATACATTAGGAGTATATTAGTCATGACATGATTACTTAACATATTTATTTAAAATGCTGAAATACATAATATATTCATAACATTCTTTGAATTTTTATGTTTCCTGACTGTGCCATTTTTTTATTTGAAATTTGCACAAGTTTATGGATGTATCTCTTCTATGGTTTCTTCATTTGTATAACTGTGAGGACAATACCTCTTTTTCAATGTAGAGATGGAGATTACTTGACATGACATTTTTAGCATAGAGAATGAAAAATCAATATTCTATAATTGTTATTTGTTATTTTATAATTATCAATATCATTAAAAATTAAAATCTCATGTTGAGGCAAGTATTATAGAAATTTTATTTCAGGGGAACCTAAGAATTAAACAAAAATATAGTTGCAACAAACCTCAAATCACCTGTTTTTCTCTACGTTCTTTCAGTAATAAAAAAGTAGTAATCTTTGATATCATACTATTTACCAAGAACACTATTTAACACTTTACCACCTTAGTTCATTTAACCTTTTTAAGTGCATTTTGAGAAAATATTATTCCCATTGTATAAATCTGAAACTTTGTAATGATTAGTAATAATTCTTAGTAATAGAAATAATGAGATAAATTATTTATAATAATTAAATATGTACTTTGAAAATGGTAAATCATGGATTTGCAATCACGTGTATCTGATTTTAATGTTCTCCATACTACCTCCCTTTAGACTAAATCATAAGTATATCTATTTCTTATATTTATATTCAGGAATACTGATTAACAAAAATTTCTTCATGGCATCTTTTATATCTGCAAATTCATAAATTATAATGTTGGTGGGCAGGTGCTTTATCATATATTTTCATGTACAAGAAAGAAAGTAACACGCATCTACCCAAAAGAGCATAAGACATTCTATGATAAAGACATCTGCACCCGAATGTTTACGGCAGCACAATTCGCTATTGCTAGGTCGTGGAAACAACTGAAGTGCCCGTCAATTCATAAGTGGATTGTTAAAATTTGGTATATGTTCACAACAGAATATTACTCAATTTTAAAAAAAGACAGTGAGCTAGCACTGCTTATATTATCCTGGATCAAGCTTAAGCCCATTATTCAAAGTGAGGTGACACAAGACCCAAAGAATGGGCCCCACTTGTACTCGCCATCAAACTGGTATTGACTGATTAACACTATGGTGCCCAAATGGTGGGAGTGATCACTAGGGATTTGGGGGGTGGGGGGTAAACCCATGTCTGAGGGTCGTGGTGGGCACTGTGGAGGGGTGGGACATGCTTGAAAAGTAGTTGGGGAGTGGAATTAGGGGTCTCAATAAGGGAAAGGAATTCCTCTAGAACTGATTTATGTGATTAACTGTACATCTTGGTACATTCACTAAAAGTCATTTAATTGTACACTTAGAATGGGGTAAAGTCATGGTATGTAAAGTATACTTCAATAAAGAAAAAATATATAAAAAAGATACAAGAAGAAAGAAAGTAACAAAGTGACATACGTATATAAATGATCAAATAAATGAAGATACTCTAAATTAGTTATAGAGGGGGAGATAGGGATAAAATTTTCATATTTTTCCCAAATGCTGAAGTATTTTCCTAATCATTATAACTGGTAGGAATAAATACTTGATAAACTGATTGTCACGTTCAGGGCTCTCAGGCAGTCCTAGTTAACAAGCTTCTGCATGGGTGACCTTTCCCCTTTAGTCTGACTCTCATCAAAGATGAGTCTTAAGCACCATCTTCAATGTTCAAGCTATTTATTCTGTCAGTGTTCTTACAAGATGAATAGCTAGAGTAGGCCAGTGGAATGCACCAGATACAGTCAGGGGTCAGATGACCGACCGACTAGGAGGGTTTCCCTCTGCAGACCATTCTCAGGGTTTGGAGAATTTTTCCCTTTTTCTTATACCTGTATTTAGTCCAGGTCAATAACCAGGTATTTCTCTTTCATAAGAGAAGTTTAAGGTGTTCTTGTAAGGGTATGCTTTGTTTTAAAGGTCATGAAAGTTGCATTTGTGCTGAGGTGGCCTTGTCTCTAGGACAGCTAGGATTTTTAAGTCCTGTTATAGAGAGCCCATAATCCCCAGTCCAGGTTGCACCATACCACCAATGACACATAGTGTTGACCCTGTAAGAAGTCTGAGTCAGCTTTATGGCTATCATTAATCTTACAGCCACGCATGATATGTCTGTTCTATTAAAATCAGTATATATACTATGGATTTACTTATATACTATTAAGCCTTGCTAAGATACAAATATCTAAAGGATGATCTGTATTTACATTTACCCTCTTCAGAAATCAGAGGAATGATTGTGGGTCCATGTAGCCAAGTAGACATGTATGGCAATAGGTGAAGTAGAACTTTGACCCAAAATGCTATGAAGTTTCCTGAATAAGAAACCTATATATCCCTAACTTAAGCAGGAAAAGAAACAACTGCAAAAGCAACGCTGTGTACAAAATAGGTTTCTTGATATCAACTTGTGATTTCTCCTAAAAATATAGTAAGTACACTTGGTTGATTAAAGTACAACCTGGCTTTTTCTTCCAGTTTGGGCCGACTCTCCATTTGGTACTATGCTGCTGTTCCTCTTTACTTCTGCTAAAATTGATCAATTTCTTAACTAGTGACTTTCTTAGCCCTTGTAGATTAGTCTCAGAGTGGGCTAATCTAATTCTTAAAGCATGCTTCAAGTATCAAGTCTTTAATGATGCTTTCTTTTGAGGTTTGCTCCTGTTGATGAATTGCAAAATGCCTGCTGCCATCAACCTCAGGGGCTGACCACTCTCTAACCCGAGTACTCCAAGAAAGACCTGTGCACTTCCTCTCCTTGCTATGTTTGCATTCTTTTGTGTTGTGGAGATACACTGCTTCTTTGGATGAAAATGTCACTTTCTAATTCAGATCAGAACAGCAAATCAATTTCCATTTATGGTGCAGAAACATGGGTCTTCAAATCTCTAATGATATAATGCCCAAGCTTACATTAGCTACCATTGGAACAGTTAAATCACGCAAAACTTCCTTAACTGGAGCACCTCAGATCTAATGAGAGTCCAGAATTTGCTCCCTTCATCAGCTCTGTCAATTGCTGTTATTCTAAGAGTATCACCTTCCTACTGGGAAATTTACTGGGAAATTTGTCAGCAAATGATAGTGACTTTCATGAAAGGTACTAGAATATACCTAACTTGGAAATACTTCATTAAATATTCCTGCTTACTCATAAATATAAGCAGTAGGTTATGGCAAAATAAGACCTTCAAAGACAGCAAACTGCATCATTTTTGAACTTTCACTTGTAATCTGTAACATACTAGTATATAAGGAATATGTAAAAAATAACTCCAGCTTCTTGTTTTGTAAAAGAAAAATTTCTATTAATTTGACTTAATTTGTGGATATGTTAAAATTTCTTCCTGCTAAGGCAACAACTCTCTTTAATGTAGCTGTTTTGGGAATCTTAATTGAACAGTCATCACTTGTTTTCTCATTTTTTATATATAATTTTTTATGCAAGCTGTCTGGTCTTCCAGGGTACCATTGTTCCACACTACCCAGACTATGGATTTAGCATGCTTTGACACCACTCAAAGTGATGACATGACTGTAAAGTTTTCTATTGCTTTAGACAAAAGTAAAAACTAGACAAAGATAACAACGTTTTGCCAATTATCAGGATTTATTCATTCTATTTTTTTACATGAGCTCATTTCTACTATTTTCTTTCTTTTCGTATAAACTATTAAAATAATAACACCATCTGGAGAGTTAACTGAATAGTGCTGAGTGTATGAAATTATGTGACGGTGGGTAGTATAGCCCTAAATAATTTATGCTCAAGAACAGCAAAGATATTCTGAAAATGTGTTCCTGTGCTCCAACACAAAGTTTCACCCCATTTTCAGAACTGTTACAAAACTATTATTCTGTCCAAAACTAAAAGTTTCCCTTTTTCCTAAAACATTGATATCTCAATTGTTCTCACTACATCAATTGCTTCTTATGGATACTTAAAGAAACTAAATACTATTTTACAAACTTCAGGGGTTATGTGATGGTACCTCTTCACTTGATACAAAAACTGAGAAAGGTAATTGGTTTCTTCCTCTTCAGGGCTTTGGTACATACTATTCTCTCTGCCTGGCACATCCTTCCTCTCATCTCTGCATAGATCTTGACTTTGTCCATTTTAAATCTTGGCTCAAATGCCATCTTTCAGAGAGGTCTGCTATGACCACAGTAATAAAGTAGTACCGTTTTCCATTCATCCCATCAATCTCCCTATACTATTCCCCTGCTTTTTTGTCTTCTTTGCAATTAATCCCACTTGATATTTATGTACCTTTCTGTTTATCCATTCATTTTCTGTCCTTCTCTACTAAAATGTTAATTACATGAAAAACAAGAAATCTAGTTTTTTCACCTCTGTGTCCTCAGTGCATAAAATGGAATCTGGTCAATAGTAGAACCTCAACAGACATTGGTTATAAAAAATGACTGGATAAATGAATGAATAAATTGAAAAAGTTCTAATTGTATATACCATGTTTCACAAGAACTTCTCATAGGATAAGTTGTTGGTGATATTTTATTTGCTAACTTCAATAAATGGCTCATTTCTCTCCCTACTCCACATACACATAAAACCATGATTTACTTATAAATTGTTCATACCAATTTCCCAATATTGAAAGCTTTTCCTACCATTCCTTACCCCAATTCCAACTATAGATCTTCTGATCATCTTTTAAAGTTCAAAATTAAAGATAATTCCTTAACAAAGTGCTCTATTTTCCCAGTCATAATAAATCAGTTGTTTCCTCTGAATTGTTACCGCTGTGTTCCTGTTATAATTTTTACTCACTTTAGTTTTTATGTCTGTTTCCAGCTAGATGCAAGAATTTACTTTTCTTGGTTAGTGAAGAAATTAATCTCTCAATGCCATGAAGTACACAACACAATGCATTGTGTGTTTAATGTACTTAAGATATGTTATAGCAGAAAAGAAAGAATAAATGAATCTAATTTAATGCTTTCAGTAAATGTCCACAATATTGAGGCTCAAGAGGTTAATGCTAAAAGCACCACATATTCTATTTATTTGAACTACATTTTAAAAACGAGATAAATTTAAATTGATCAGCTTACATAGAATAAGAAATAAATCTCCAAAATTGTCTCTTCCCTCAAAAAAAAATTCTGTCTACAGATGGATTTGGAGAAAGTATGTTTATAGACTGCATGGGGGCTACTTTAAACATGAAAAAGTGTGTCATTTGTAGAAATTGACAGTCGATATTTCTGTCCCTGTAATAATTTACGTACATTAGAAAACATTAAAGGTCTTACATGTATTCCTTAATTTGCCACTGCATTTGTTCAATAACATAGACACTCGATATCTAGGACAAAAATACATTTTGAGTGTATGTCTAAAATATATACACACTCACGCACATTATATTTGGCCTGGTGATGATGAAAACACTTCATGAAAGAAGCTGTAATAGTGTCCTTTTCATCCAGGCCTTCCAGGTTTCTAAAGAGGTTTCCTGATGGGTAGGCGGCCAATAAGTATCAGCACTGCCAACATCCTGACAAAGCATCTGACCCTGCTCTTTGTGGCCATTTCTTAGCATTAGTGGGAAGCGGCACATATTGACACCGAAATCTATTTAAAAGCGAGGTTCTTGACAACTAAACTTCAAGAAAGAAGAGCCTTTAAAAAATGCACATAGACACATTGTGTTGACAGCAGGCACTATTGACGTTTCCTGCTGAACAATCCCATGCCACGGGCTCAGTAAAGGCATGAGAAGCCTAGGGGAGAAAAGTAGCCGGTTTTTCTTAAAAACTACCCGCTGTCAGTCAGTTTGGCATCATTTGGAGCAGCAGGTGCTCCGCAAGATAAAATGAAAGATTGTTAGAGATTTTGTTTTCTTTTTGTTCCCGTTTTTGGACAACCCATTGATGGTGGGACCTAGTTGTGATGAAAGTTTAGTTTACCTTGACAAGATAGCTTTTTCTCCAGTCTATTAACCCAATCACCGGCCTGTGACAGATTAGGGAAAGGGATAACATAGCAATTTGACTTTCTCTGTATTGACTCCTCTTTTTGTCTACACACACAAGCTGTAGCTGCATGGAGGAAAAACCACACCTGCATTTCAAATACAACTTCCCCAAACCAATTATAATGCAAGGGTTTTATTTTTGTTGTGTTTTTAAAATCTGTCCCTTTTGACATCGCTGATCTACAGGAAGATTATACTTTGCATGATGTTACCATGCTATATTGCCGGAGGTGGATGCACTGATTGTAAGGTCAGTAGATTTAATGCAAGTAACTGTGTTATGATATTGGTCATAATTTACAGACAGGAAATAGTGACAGCATGCAACATCAAAATTTCACAAGCAGAATTTCTATTCTGTGAGGACAATCTGAGGCTGCTTTGTGTCTGATTTAAACAGCCAAAATATATGCCTGTCTGTATAGAGGTCACAGAAAAGTCTACGGAAGATGCTAAAGCTGATAGAATGTCAAATGTTACCACTACAGGAAACAGTGACAGACCATAAATGTGTTTGATTAATGCATGTGAATATTATAGACTTAAAAATAAAACAGATGATGAGGGTATTTGGTTTAAGCAATGAATTAATTTTAAGTCAAAGCTGTTACTATTGCAACTGAAGAAAGGAGAGAAAGACTTTAAAATGCTCTTGTGAAAGATGGAGTAGCAAGGGAAAAGAAGACAAGGAGCCATATGCAACGGCAAAATCAGGAAAGATTAAAGTCAAATTTTTATCCATTCAGTTAGGTTCATACATGGATATATAATTAGAATGAAGAAATTTACTACACATTACTAAATTTGAAACACTGATAAGCACTACAAAAACACAAAACTAAACATAGCAAAGTATTCTGAATGATTAACTTCCTACTACTTCGTTCTACATTTTGGGGCACACAATCCTTGGTTAGCTCTTCATATAATAATGATTCTTACAGTGTTTGTTCCTACAGAGAGAATAGAAAAATGGTTCAGTCATTCTTCCAACAGAGTTGATCAAAATTTGTTTTTTAATATCAGTAGTTTAGAAAAGATTCCTTAGGCTTCACAGCTCCTTGGTAGTGGCATGCCAAGGCTTGATCTGGCCAAATGGAATGCATAAAACATGGAGCTTCCCACACAGGCATCCTCAGAATCTGTCATACTACTGCAAGGTTGCACTCTACAAACTCAGAAATCCTGCATAATTCCCACCCTAAGAGAAAATAAATCTATACAGTGCATTTATAATCAATAGTAATCAGTATTGTGAATATTCCTCAGGGAAAGTACTTTTGACCAGGCATCCAGGAGTACCAAATCTTTCACCTAATTGTCTAATAATTGGAAGAATTTTTGAAAAATTGATTGATTTCCAACTCTGTGTATGTACTAGCAATGCAGAAGTGGCAGGATGTCTAGTTTGCTTGGCCTCCAGATTAGGAGACCCAAAGATCAGGCTGAGGAGTTTGGGCTTATTATAGTGGTAGTAGACTGTTAAAAAATTCATTTTATTAATTCCCAAAAGTTGTGATAATTTGTTACAGCAGCAATAGGAAACTAATACAATAAGGAAGTGTTTTAAAATAATATGTTTATAAAAATGAGATTGTTCACAGAACAATTGCTTATCTAGCTGAAAAATCAGATACAGCATAAATGGTCAACAATAGGGGATTAATTCAATAATGAATATTCAAATTATTAAATAATGAGCAATTATTAAAAGTGGCTGTACAACTATGCATTTTTAAAACTAGAATGTTTATACTACATTGTGAAGTAAAAAACTGAGTTCAGCTCATTATGCTTAGTTTGATCATTTTTTGTAAAACTATATTTTTTTACCTTTATACATATTAGAATGCAAACCAAAAGAGTAACTATCACTTTCTTTGGTCAGGGTATTTGGAGTGATTTTTAATTTGCTTTTCTTTCCATTTATTTGTGTCTTCTAGTTTCTAAACAGAAAACCTCTGTCCAGATTGCTACTGTCAGAGATTATGTGTGAAGACATGTTATAACAGCTACCTCCCATATAGATAATATTTATTCTTTACCTTAGCATTTGCCCAAAATATTGATGTGATCTGCCTTCTTCATAGGTTTAAATAGACCAGATGCCAAATATGTCTTCATTCATTTAGCTTGCATCTTACTCTGGCAATATGCATTATCAACTAGGTTATTTCCATTCTATTTTCTTTGGTTTCCACCTTGAGCATAATTGAAGGTCTTGATGGTGCTACTTAAATTAAAGGAGATCAAAAACAGAAAACAAATAGCAAGATGTTGATTCCTTTTCTCCTTCCAATATAATTTGTATATTTTGTGACTGTATTGTTTTCTTGATAATTAGAGATATATATTGATATTAAAATGAAGAATGAGGAAATTGTGTAGCTAATAATTAGAGAAATTAACAAATAGAATCCGGGTGTTTACAATTCTGTGTACCGTATTTCAATCTAGTTATCGTATACTTAAAAAACAAGTTGTTTAAATAGTTTTGTTTTCATGGAAAGATGTGTTAGGTTATTTTCTAATTCAATTCTGTTCTAATTCAGTCCATGAAATCAAGGAATATTAATAGATACTTGCTTGAAAAGGTAAACATTGACATTAGTTTTTAGAATGGACAGGATTTGAATGAGTGCTCTCAATTTCTTCTTTCATTTTTTCCTGCCATCCTAACTTTTTGCTGCATTCCTGAATTTAAATTCACTCATGTTGTGAACTTAGTATATTTTTTGGAGATAAATGTGGAAATTGCAATATATTTGTTCAACAACATAGGAAAGTGTCAAATTTATTTCGCTTGCTCTAGACATGTTAAATACCAGAATGTCTACAGTTTTCTTCACTCTAATGTTTTGGTTGTTTGAAGGATAAGAGTATGCCAAATGATGAGAAAAGTGGTGCACTGGTTTTTAGCACATAACTTAAAATGCATCTTAAAAATATTCCTGGGACTGGGGATTATAGAATTTTAGCAGTTACCTTTATACTCACTCAATTTTGAAAGCCTGGCTTCAGGCTAGATTAAAACTCACTTGTGACCGAAGAAAATGTTTCCTGTTTACATTTAACATGGACATCACACCAAAGCATAACAAAAGTAAAAATTAAGTAGGGGTTTCACTGCCATTGCTTTAATGTTTGACTGTCCTCTTTCACTTGGGTCTGTCTCATAAACCAGCACAAAAGAGCTATATGACAAGTCTGATTAAAAAAAACCAAAACACAATTCTAATAAATATTTCATTGTTACATTATGGATTTAAACATACTGTATATCTATTGTCTAATATTATTTGGGATAAGTTTAAAGATTTTTTTGTCATTGTTATTTAAGAATTGACAATTGCCTGGGTCGGGGGTCAGCAAACTATGTCCTGCAAGTCAAATCCAGCCATAAATACAGTTTTATTGGAACATTGCCATGTGCATTCATTTATATATTGTTATAGATGCTTTTGCACTATGATGATAGAGGTGAGTAGTTGCAACAGAGACTCTATGACCTGCAAAGACTAAAGTATTTATCATCTGGCCTTTAAAGAGAAAAGTTTGCCAATTCCTGGCTTTGCTTGTACAAAATCAACATAAATGTTGTAAAAGTCCCTTCCCAGTGGACTTTCATCAATTTAAATAAGTGAAGAGATCTAAGTGAATAATGAGTGGAGAGTTTTCATTAGGAAAAGTCATTAAGTAGCTGGATTGTAAATTGTACTTTGGTTTAAGAAACCATTAGTTTATTGACTATTAATAGATTTTGCCGGAAAAACATTTTCAAAGTACTTGAATTATGTATTTAAAAAGTATTGTTAAATAGTGTAACATCAATCAAAATCAAGCCACAATGATAATTAAAATCTGCCACTTTATTTATTATTTACTATTGTGATGATTATCCTTCTATGTTAATATAGTTGTTTTCAAAAGCATGTATTACCATTTTCTACTCTAACTAAATTAGTGTGTGGTTAGCTTAATGCATATTGACTTATTTAGGAGAAATCAAATATCCTAAGTCAATTTTCTACATAAGCAAATTGTTATTTCTCTTTGAACCATAACCCTCCTATTTTCCCCTTGCATTAGAATTAGATATGTTTTCAGGTTTAGTCATAAAATAAAACATAATGAACCTATCCAAATTATTGGTGTCTATTTACTCACATGAAGCATGTGGATATGCCACAAAAGGTCCTATTTGGAGGAACACTGTTATATCAGTTCCCATTTGGCCTTCATTTCATTTTTCAAATCTACTAACGCATATTTAGTTATAAGTGAAATTTTATTTTACTAATTCCCTACAGTAAGTTCCTACCTATTTATATTTCTTTAGAACTTCACTAGATTTAGTACCATCTTCCTTCTGAGTAACATTTACTGACTATATTAGTTTCCTCCCTTAGGCAGTTGTTAACAAAGACCAGACTTACCTTGAATTCCAATGAAAATCCACTAGATAATTATATTTCTATCTATTATTACAATTCAGCCAATTTTTCATCCATTTAGCATCTTCTGTGAACTTAATTTAAAATGCCAATGAAGCAGGGTAAAACATTATTAAATCATGATGTTTTATACCTGACAAAATTTTTAGAAACAAAAGTTTGACTACAATAAAATTAAAAGCAGATAAATTTAAATTTATATTGATTTTAGATGCTTTTTACCTTCTCCTATTTTGAAAATATATGAATATATATGTTTTATACTGTGTGATGATTAATATTAATGCACTACTTCTTCTATAACTGTTTTTAGAATTTTTTCTCTTTCCTATTAATAATTGAGTCTTATCCATGAAATGTAGAAAATAATACTTAACTCAAGGTTGTTGAAAATATCAAAACAGATAATGCATATGAAAGCATTTTATCAACCCCAAAGCAAGGAGAAAAGCTATATTGGGACATTTTTATGACCATCACATTATGGCCATAATTTACATCTAGCCTTTACAGTATGGTAGTTGTTAAATTCTAATATGAACTAATGTTTAATTGAAGAGGCTTATACTGTTTACTATAGTAGAAATAAATTGTATCAAAATGGAGGATGAGCAACTTTACTACATATCTACTATGTAAGGCATTACATTTGGTGCACTATAAAAGAAATAAAAATGTCCTCAATTCTTATTAGCTTGTGATTATACAATTAATTGCCATAGCAACCATTAACTCTATTACCAAAATTTCCTTCTGATGCAGAAAATCCAGCCCCATGAAAAATGCTCCTTCAGTTCCCAACAGATATTTTGGCTATTTCCAATGAATGTCTTTATTAGGTTTATAAATTATCCTTGGTCCTAACTTGGGAAAATTCATTACCATCTCTACTAAACTAAGGCTTTACTAAGCCAAGTTTCTGCATACCTGTAAATCTACAACCATGACTGTAATTCAACTTATAGATTTGCCAGTGTCATTGGGGTAGAAAGCTCTGTCGTTAGCCCTCCCTAACCACTAATGAACCTAATCCTTACAGAGCATAAAAAAAGAAGCCTCCTAGTTAAAATGTCTTAGGCCTACATGCTAAGGAAGTCTCTTGTGCAAAATTTATTGGACTTGGGAAATTTTTGTCAAACTAGATGACACGTAGTGACACGAGGATGCATCAGACCCAACTCCAAATGTGAACCTTTTATAATAACTGCAGTTGGAACCTCTCCATCCTTCTGACCTATTGGGTATAGATGGGTATAGCTTATTATGAGAGAATTATTTCTTGGGACTGTGTGGTTTGGGGTGTGCCATATCATACTAAAACTTATTTCTTTGCCAACTTCTTAGCCACATCATTGCTTCAAATACGTGTATATATATATTAGTCAACACTACGAGTGAACACCATTTTTGTTCCCTGACAAGAATGAAGACATTCTGAGCTACCCTATATATCATGAGAAAGAAAGAAATTCTCGGTCTTTTTAACATGGTTGGGAAGTGCTTTAGGGAGGAGTATACCTAAGCAAACATATCAAATCTATCTGTGTCTCAAGTCTCCTTTAAACACATATTATCCATCTTTATCACTGCAATAGACTCATTAGCTAGGTTTAGTATAATTACTATTTTAAAGATAATTGGTGGTTGGAGGGGTAGACCCACCTCTGAGAGATGTAGTGAGCATTGTGGAGGGGAGGGGTGTACCTCTAACCCTTGCTAGGGAGAGGCAAAGATATAAAATGTAACCAAAAGGTTTGTACTCTCATGTTTTCCTGAAATAAATAATAAAAAAAAAGATAATGGAATTAAAGCTTAGAAAACTCTAAGTCATGTATTCATCCACATCACATGGAGATTATTAGTTAGGATTCTAACACAGGCCTATGTGAGTCTGATGCCTTTGCTTATCATTTCTACATTAGAAATTATAACATTATATATGATATAAACATGTAACATACACCTAACATTAGACATAGAATATTATAACATCACTAGAAAATTTATGTAACCTTGAGTTTTTCTTCCTTTCCCCTGATCCTGAGTGTTTTGGCATTGGAGGGTGGGTATACCTGTATCTCTCTCCTTAGCTGGGGGTGTTCATTTCCAGCAAGTGAGACGGGAGAGGGAGAAGGTGTCAAAAAATAGGTGATAACCCTCAGGGGAAAAAAAATAGAAAGTATATAGAATGACACAGAGTGGCTCATTGCTAAACTTCACTTCAGTCCCTTAAGCCTAATTATACTATGTGGGAGTTCAAGTTAATACCAAGAGCTTTTTCCCTTGAATTGTTACCATGCAGTACATGTCTAGCATTAAAAACTAATTTTTTCTGAAGGGTGGTTGGCCTGTTTTTAAATATACAAAGTGCACTGTAGCAGGATTTCACCTGAAATATATGAATTGTCTCTAAAATCAATTTCTTAAAAGAAAAAATAAACATCATAAAGTATCCAAAGTATCTTCAAATCCAAGGGAACTGTCAAGTTATCAGAAGGATTTTACAAATCTTCACTGAATCCGGAGTAACATAATACAAAATTTTACAAGTCTTCATCAAATCCTCAGCAGCACAACACAAAATTGTACAGGGCTTACCTGATGCTATGATGTAGGTCAACCACATTACCATAGCTGCTGAGGAAAAGTATATGTTACAAGTGTGCACATGGGTGGCATCTGTTATAATATTGTACCATATGTTTGTGGATAATCAAGTCCTAACTGACTTTACATGTCTCAGCTTTGACAGGCCCAGAATTCAAGCATTCCAGTGGGTAACGTGACTCCTGGGGACAAATAACATAAACCCTTTTTCCATTCAAATCTCAAGCAAGTAGACTTCATCGTTCAGAGGACCAGTGACCTCGGGGTCAAAATTGGCAAGTGTGCTGTCAAACCTGTTAACGTATTGCCATCCTGTCTTTCCTTTCAAGAAGCTATGTTGTAAAGGACACTCATTCACCTTTAGACAGCCTGTTTCTCCCAGAGGTCTTCAATCTTCCAATTCCTGCAATTATACCTCACCTCAGAAATAGTGAAGTAAGTTTATCTGTCCATAGATGTTTTCACTGTATTTCTTCATTAAAAACAATACAGAGCATAAAATGGTCCCCAAAAACTAATCAAAATGGCTACCAGAAATAATAAAACACAATGATTTTGTTATATGAATAAGAGGAAAAGAAAGGTAAAATTGAAAAAAAATCAGATTATAGTTAGAAGAAATTACTATAAGATTTTAATTTATTGTTTAAATTAAAATATTTGTACAAAGAAAAATATATACCACTCTATTGTCAGTTTTCTCGAATCTTATATTCCCTTATTTTTATAAAAGTGTGATGTCAGAGATACATACTTTAAAGTAGTACACTCAAAATACCTGGAAAACCTGTTGAAACATAAATTCTGATTCAGTTGTGCTGAGGTGGGTCCTGATATTTTGCATGATGCTAATGCCTTTGGTCTAGGGATTATATTTTATGTAGTAAGACTGTAGTAAAGAGCATAGAAAATTACACCTACTCCAAATAAATAATATCTTTTAGGTAAACAAATCATAAATATATGTAAATGAGTAGTTTGCAGAGTAGTTCTTAACCTATAAATGCATAGCATAAAAGTTTATTTGACGAACAGTTTCATTATACCACGCATTTATTGAGTAGCAAAATTTCTACCCTATTCAATTAACTAATTTATTTAACAAATCCTTGTGTAATCCTTATATAATTATATAATGCATAAGCCAGTCCCTGCTCCACACATTTTACGGTAATGAACTTCTTTCTTTCACACAATAACACTATGAAGTAAGCATTATTTTTATCCTCACTTTAGGATATAGAGTAGTTGCACAATTTATTTAACAGTCTAGTAACTCTAGCATTCCTCTAACTAAAATATTTGCAGATTTCCTTTACAGGATTAACAATTACATTATGTTAAGGTTTTCTCATATCATTTACTTAATTGGCCCAAAGTAGTCATATGTAACTACTATTTATTTAGCACCTAATATGTGTTTGGCAGTGTGCAACTCTTTTTGTTTTTTCTTACTTAATTTTCTCAGTATCCCTATGAGACATATGCTGTTTCACCAGTTTTCAGGTAAAACTACAGAGACCAAAATGAGTAAAGTGATTTAATTTGTAAATATTGGCAGCAACAGTGTTCACGACTGCAGAATTGAAGTCAGCTTCTTTTTAAATGTATGTTATGTTGTCCCTCAAAATAAAACTAGCCTGAGAATTCTAACAAATTTTGAAAAAAATATATTCAGAGTTTCCCCAAAGAAAACTGGAAATTTCTGTAAAGTATTTGAAATGTATGATTTAACATTTTGTATCATATAATTTAAACAAGTTGATATTTTTATTTATGCTAGTTAACAAGTACATAATTCTATGCTCAATAATTATTTCATTGCTGCTTCTTAAAAAGATGTCAGAATTATTTGTTTTTAATGATAAAAGCTAAACATAATAGATTTGAAGATAAAAATATTAACTTCAAATGATTGATAAAGTGGCTTATAAATATCTAAACTGGTTTTAAGTTTAGTGAGATATAGACTATGGGGAATTAAATTGAAGTTTTCCTTTTCAGGAGGCTATTCCGGGTGATCTTGACATTTAGTTAAATCCAGTAATAATATGTCTGTAGTCCTCACTACAGATTTAAATGACAAAGGTTTTGGAGAAATTTTAGGAGAAAGAGACAATAGGAAAAATAACTAAAGAAAATGTGACCATTTGTCTCTAAAAGTGTAATAGTAAAGATAAAATTTTATCCATAATCACCAAAAGTAAGAGGCGACAAAACCCTGCGGAAGCCAGTAAGTCCAGGGAACAGCCAGAGGGAGGAGGCACAGCTGCTAGGTGTCTTTTACTCAGAGACGGTATTACTGCAGACAAACCAATCTGCAACTGTCAGTCAGACACATAACCTTCACGGTCACCTTTTGCAAATTATCCGGACCGTATCCCCCCAATAATGGGAATGCACGCCAGGGCTATGCATTGGGAGTGACACTTGACTTAAAAGGTTAATCCACATTTTAAAAGAAACGTCTCATACTGACATCATAAAAATTAAATTATTTTGGCTTTTACTTTTCTCTTTTTTAGACTTTTTTACAACATAAATGTTGGACCATTGATCTCATTCATGCATTTCCTTTCTTTCTCTTCCTTTCCCCTCTCTGTCCTCTCCTCTTCTGCTTTTTCTTTTTCCTTTTCTTCTCTTTCACCTCCCTCAGGGTGCCAGGGCAAGATGCAGTGTAGGCAAAAACAAGAGAACTCTCAAGCAAACTGATAATGTTTGAGCTTCTGCAAACAGATGAATTGTGTGTATTTTCCCAACATTGCTGTGTGGGATTTGGGAGCAATTGATTTTCTCTCTATGAAAACTAGAAGCCTCTTTATTTGGTTTTAGCCTCTTCATGTTCCTCAACTCTCAGCCCCAAACAAAGTTCAATATCACAAAAACAGTAGCAATCCATACAGATTTTACTTAGTATTCTATAAAGGAACTAGAAGAAGAAATTTACTAACAAAACACTGATTTGTTTTTCTTTTTAAAAAGATCCTGTTAGTCTCTGTTCTCAGCCTCCAGCCTTCAAGCTTCCGTTTTTTTCTTTTTCCTTCTCTAGAACTCAGCCTGCTGGGCTCTTTATTCCTCCTCTTGCATCCACCTGCACTGGGGCTTCTCAAGCCTTTTCTATTTGTTCCCATCTTAATCTCTATACTTGTATGTACACACTCACTACTTAATCGCATTTTAAGTATGTCAAAGCCAGTAGATTTTCCCAAGTGCACCAGCCATTTACCTGCTTGCAGTCTGATTATACAGACCTCTTCCCTCACTGCCAGGCAGAGATTCACCCTCACTGTAACAGATGCAAGTATTCTATATTTGGGTTTGCTTTCTCTGCACGTAATACCTTTGTGATCACCACCATTCATGGACTCCAAATGCATAGTCCACTCTAATGGCATTCCATATCCTATTTCTTCTGATCAAGGAATTCATTTTACATGAAAGAAAATTCAAAAGCAGTCTCCTGCTTATGTAATTATCTGGTTTTACCACCTATCCAACCACCTGGAAATGATCTTCCTAACTGAATGTGGAATAATTAATTACACACATTATGTAAAGGAGTTGAATGAGTATATTCAAAAAACAAGTATGATGTATTCACACAAATGATTTTTCAAAGACAAAAATATTAAACTAGATCAAGAGGGCCAGTCTGGGGGGAAATAAAAATAAAATTTTAAATAATATGTAATATTAAAAAGTGTTTTATACCAAATATCTTTCCAGTAAAATACACAACAAGGAAGTTGGTAGAAATAAAAAAGAATTGATATAAATTCAGTCTTACTGGGAAACATAACATTATGTATCTAAAAATGTACCAAGCAGAAGTAGACTAATCAAGAATCAGAGTAATTCAGTTATATATTTCATAGTTTTTTAAAGAATTACATATTGTGGTTGGGCACTGTGACTCACACCTGTAATCCTAGCATATTGGGAGGCCAAAGCAGGAGGATCACTTGAAGCCAGGAGTTTGAAACCAGCCTGAGCAACATAGTGAGACTACATCTCTACAAAAACTAGAAAAATTAGCCAGGCATGGGTTGTTTCCACAACTTTGCAATTGTGAATTGTGCTGCTATAAATATTCGAGTGCAGGTGCTTTTTTTATAGAGTGTCTTTTGTTCTTTTGGGTAGATGCCCAGTAATGGGATTGCTGGATCAAATGGTAGATCTACTTGTATCACTTTAAGGTATCTCCATATTGCTTTCCACAGAGGTTGAACTAGTTTGCAGTCCCACCAGCAGTGTAGGAGTGTTCCTATCTCTCCGCATCCACACCAACATTTAGTGTTTTGGGATTTTTAATAAAGGCCATTCTCATTGGAGATAAGTGATATCTCATTGTGGTTTTGATTTGCATTTCTCTGATAATTAGAGATGTGGAGCATTTTTTCATATGTTTGTTGGCCATTATTCTGTCTTCTTTTGGAAAGTTTCTGTTCACGTCCTCTGCCCACTTCAAATTTCTTAATATTGAATCAGTGTTCTTGACCTTGGCCTTCACCCTCCTAACCACGGTTGGACACCCTCATTTGTACACTCTATGTTCCTTTTGATCTAGAGCAGGCACCAGTAGACCTTTTCTGTGAAGGGTCAGATAGTAAATATATTAGGCCTTGTGTACCCTGTGGTCTCTGTGGTAGCTACTTGATTCTGTTACGTAGTTCAAAAGCAGTAATAGGCAATACATAAATAAATTGATATGGTTGTGTTCCAATAATATTTTATTTACAAAAACAGGTGATGGGCAAGTTTTGGCCCACTGGCCATACTTTCCCAACCTCTGATCAAGGGTTCAGTTCCTTCACCATCAATTCTCTCTGCTTCCAACCCAGCACTTTGCCTACAATTAGATTATATTGCTGCCAAGTAGGTGATGATTCATTTTTGGCCTCATGATCCAGAAGGCCTGGCTTCCCTAGAAGTGATTACCCCATCAGTTATGCCAAATAAACAACTCTCTATAAAAATGGGAAAACACAATAAATGCTCCACTTAGATTTACAAATTACACACTTAATGAAGCTGAATCATAATTAAAAGAAGTATTTCTGGAGAATGGTGCCTGGAGAAAGTGTTTGAGATTTTGCAACTACGTAGGGACGGATTCAAGAGTGGACGGAGCCTCCTTCTGGTGCTCTTTACTGTACCGTTCTACTTCCTTCCTCTAGTCCTGCTAACTCGGTGGTTCAAATAAAATGCTTTTTGTCCACTCTGTGTCTCTGAGTATAGGGTTAAATGGCTGTGATGCCTGTGTGCCTTTGGGTAGTTATAAGGCCTCTTCACCTGGTTGTGGCTAATGACAAGGACTAATGACTGAGTAGCAAATCCAATAGCCATTTCTTAACTCCCACTCCCCTTGACCAACCTACTTCATGTGACCTTTTCTTTCCATCACCATCCCTTCCTTCTACACATTTCTTTCCCTTATGGTTTCCACAGCATCATTTTCCCAGGTTCCTCTTCCTCTCACTGCAGTTCATTTTAAATTTCTTTTACTGGCTCTCTATTTATGTAAATGCTGGTGTTTCCCAGGATCTTGTCCTCAGTCCTTTTCCTGCTCTGCAATTTCTCTCAGAGAGCCCTTGTCCATTCCCCCAGCCTTGACTACTACAGACCTGCTAATGATTGCAAAATTCATATTTTATTTCTTTTCTGAAATCCATTTTTCTATTATCAATCAACCGCAGTCAGTTCTGCTATTATGTGACATATCCATTCCAACATTATGCAAAATCATGCAATAAAAACAACAGGACTCACGGGAAAATGAAGTTAGGGGAACAATTGTCCATCAGTAACTGCAATGGACTGAATGTTATGTTCCCCCCCAAAATTCCTATCTTGAAATCCTAACCCCCAAGGTGATGAAATTAAGTGGTAAAGCCTTTAAATGGTGATTAGATCAGGAAGGTAAAACCCTCATGAACAAGATTAGTGCCCTGATAAAAGAAACCCCAGAGAGATCCCTTGCTCTTTCCCACTGTGTGAGGTTACCATGGGAGGATGGCTGTCTATGAGGAAGTGGGCTCACCAGCTTCCAAATCTGAAGGTACCAACTTCCAGGACTGCGAGAAATAAATTTCTATTGTTTATAAGCCACCTAATTGGTGTTATTTTGTTATATCTACCTGAATGGAGTTAAGACAGTGACACATAGAAAAAGATAGGTACCTGATAAAAGGAATATTACAATTTTACATGTTAAAATGGTTAATAATACATGAATACTATAATAAATATTGCATTTTAAAGAAATTTAAATTTCTTTCTTTCTACAATCTGCTTGTAGACATGCAATTTGGAACTGTTGTGCTTTGTGAGTTATTGTAAAAACTCACAGTGGTAGAAAGAGGGTACATGTGAAATCAGTGAGAAAGTTTTGACGTGGCTCATGGGCGTGGCTCATGACACATTCTGGGAACCTAGGTGGCTGGTAGACGTTCAGGATATGCATGTGTGTGAATTTTGGTATTTCTATAGGCTTGATTTGGCTAGGTGCAGTTTTCTGCATTCACCTAGTATTTCTTGTGGATGATACCACACAAAAGCAAATGCAAAATTCTTGTTATGCTAAGTTATTTCCTAACATATTAATGTCATTGAGACAAATTCAAGGTTTTACAGCAAGTATTATAGCAGAACTGATGCCTCCCAGGCATTTCAATGTCAACACATCCCACCATAACATGTCCGACTATTTCTCTCTGTAAAGTCTTGCTTTCTCAATAAAATCTGTTGATGCCATCAACAACTACCCAACTGCCTCAAACAGAAACTTTGAAATGGTCTTCAACTATTTCTCTCTCGCTCATTACATGCACTTAGCCATCAACTGCAGTCAGTTCCACCTCATAAAGATGTCTCAAGTTCATCCTCTCTTCTCCATTGTGGGAACTGTACTTATTCAAACTGATTGTTTTGTTTTTGTTTTTTCTTGCCAGGGCTCTCACAAGAATCTCATACTTAGAATTCCTGTCTCCATTCCTATCTCCCTATATCCAAACTTCCATACAGACATCATAGTGATTTTTCTTGGAACAACCTTTCTAAGAGTAAAGGCACTGAGTTTAAGTCCTCACCCTTCCCCGCTGTCTGTATGATCTTAGGTAACTTACTTAATCTCTTTACCCCTCTGCTTCCTCATTTAGAAAGAGGGAATGATAATAAATCTTGTGTCACAGATTTGTTGTGAGAATGAAGTGTATAAAGAGCTTAGCACAGTGTTCAGCGTATGTGCTCAATGAATGGCACTTATCATTGTCATCATCATCGCCATTGTCATCATCAGTATATCATCATTCAGGAGAGCTTCTCCAAAACAAAAATCTAGACTGCTTACCCTTTATCTCATTTACTTCAATTCAATGTGACACTTATTGAGTGCTTACCGCATCCAAAGCAGTATCTAGGGAGATACTCAGTTGAATCTAACCACTCAGACTGACAAAAACTATGTATTAATATCTCCATTTTAAAGCAGTTTGTCATGATGGCTATAAATAAAGTGCAAAGGGAGTATAGGGAAGGAGATAAATTCTAATGAGGGATTTGGGAGGCCTTTGGGGAGATAAGATCTGACTGGTTCTGAGGATGAGAATGGCTTTGAGAGGCAGTTATGAAGGATGACTTCTATTTTAGAACCATCGTGAAGTTTGGATGTGGCTGAAAGGGGGAGAGTTTAGAAAATGACATCTTTGTCTGTTGTGGCTGGAGTGTGGGGTGCAGGATGAGAAGGCTGGAATGAAACACAAATTACTGGTGGATTGCGTTGGGGTGAGGGGTCAGCAGGTCCTGTCCCTTCTACTTTACAATGAAGTCTGAACATCCTTTCATCTTCATCTCCACCTTTATGGACCTAACCCAGGACATGACTCTGGCTCACATGGAATACTGCAAAGGCTTCCTGTGGATCCTTTCTTTCTTCTGCTTTTGCCCTGTCCTCTGGCTCACAGTCTTTACCACACATTAGCCAAAGTAGAAATCATATCACGTTACCCACTTAAAACTCTCTCAATTGCTTCCCTTTTCTCTTAGGATAAAATCTAAACCTCTTTTTCTGGCCTACAGGGCTCTGCACCATCTTAGCTTTGCTAATATATCTGCATAACTGCACTCATCACAGACACGATGGTCTTCTTACATCCTTTGAAGAAAAAAAAAGATTGTTACTACTTCTAGGCTTTGACCCTTGCTGATCCTCTGCCTGGAGTTCATCCCCTTTTCTTTGGATGACTACCTTCTTCTCTTTATTCAAGTCTCAGCAGAAATGCCCCTTCTTCTGAGAAAACTTTCCCAACAACCCTACTCAAAACAGCCTACCCTAATCACTCTTTACAGCATCATCTTCGGTTACATGCCATTTACCATCGGGACACAAGCTCCCTGTCTGTCTGGTTCATTGTTTTATCTATAATACATAAAATAAAGCCTGAGTGTATGTACTAAGTGCTGAGAAGCTCTGGTTCACTGGTGCATGACTATCGGTAGGTACAGACTATATGGTTGGGTGAGAAAGGCCCTGAATGTCAGACTGAGGGAGTCGGGCTTTGCATTGTGACAGTGGGGGTTTGTGAATGGATGTGTTTTCCTTCTCAGCTTCTTCTCCAGCTTCTTCTAAATCCCACTGGCTCCTCATGGCTCAGCTCAGGCCCCACCTTATATTGGTGGTTATCTTTGGTGACATCACCTGGAGATGCTCTCTCTTTTTCTCTCCTCTGCATCCTGGGATCTTTTTTTTATCATTTACGTTGTTTTTGGCACTAATCATATGTTGCAAAGAATTGTTGGGTATTTGCCCATCTGTTTAAATTTCTCTTTTCAAATAGATATCCAACTCTTTTGAGAACTTTATGTATGACCTGTGCCCTGTGGCTCCTGGCATGTCTCTTGTAGGTTTGAGGTGACCCATACATTTCTTGGGTGCTATCTTGTTATTTTAAAGGTAATTCATATACTTTCAATTCAGTCATGTGTATTATGTTCAATTTAGCACATATTTACTGAATGTCTAGAACGTGCTGTGTTCTGCGGCATATAAAGATGAGAATGGTAGAGAGTTCCTGCAGTCAGGTAATCCGTGGTCAACCTGGGAGAAGCAGACACATACATCAGATGTAATAATTAAAGTGCTGTTTATTGGCTGTACTGACTACAGTGAGACCATGAATGAAAGATCAACTGATCCTATCAGAAGTGATAGGGGTGATCGTACAAAGATAAAAAACTCACTTGAGTTGGGACTGGCAGGATGTGCAGCATTGCTTGGGAGCAAAGCATTCCAGTTGGAAGAATGGCATGGACCAAAGCCCAGTGGTGTGAATGTGCTGATGACTGCAATAGGCAGTAAACTACAGTGGTTTAACGACAACATGCAGGGGTAGAAAAGGAGTAGCCAGTAGTAGGAATTAATTTTTTAAAATATTTCTCATGTTCTTTAGGAGGAAGAGTACATACAAAGAAGATGCATGTACCTGCCTCACTCTTTCCAAACCAGTTGCACTAGCACCACCCTGTGATAGCGAGTTCCCAGAGGACGATGGCACTAGACTACCTGGGGGCAACTCAGCCCATCCTGGTGAGTGACCCCCAGCCTGCAGAGCAGCCTGGAGCCAGCAGACCTGGCTCTGCTACATCTTGCTTCCATGTGTCTTACACTATTACGAAGTTAACATAATCCAACATGGATGGGCTGAGCCCACCAGAAGTGTGAGCCCTGGATTTCATCCAACGTGACTCAACTGAAAAGCATTTCTGAAAATGCATTTGACATTAGCAACTATAATTTCAGGTCTCTGGGATATGCTTGCCAAGGGATGTGGCTTGCAAACAGCACATGGGAAAGGTTGTTTATACTGGGATGAACAGGATGTTCATTTTGAGAGCCTCGTGGAGGCTCTGTGTTGATCACATAGATGTCAGTGTAGAGTCAGGCAGGGTCAGGCAAACATGTCTTGTCTGGCAGATCAGGAAGGGACAAGTCCAGTGCAGTGCTGTCCTAACAGGGAAGGGGAAGCAGCATATGGGGTGATAGCAGGCCAAGTGCACTGTCCTTTTCCAGAACTTGATTAAACTGCTACCTGATACAACAGAAGATATGTGCTTAAGAGCTGGAAAAATTCATTGACCTCTAATTTCTAATCTGAGTAAACCAAGGCTTTAACAATTCCTAATCTGAGTTAACTAGGTACTGAAATGTGTCAGCAAGGAGTGAGATCAGCAACATTTCTCCTGCACACAGGAGAGATAATGCTCTGAAGCAGCCATCAGCCAGTGAGTGACTGATGGGACTTAGTAGACAAACATCACCACAGCATCCTTGCTTCTTTATGGAGATGATGCTGAGGTGTGCTCTGAAAGATTGAGCTCCACAGCAGTACCCTGATCAATAGATAACTCATCCTCTCCTGGGGGTCTGTCCTTTCCTGCCTCACTTCCCCACACCCCTATTGCTCCTTCTGGTGTCCCCTCCCAAGTAAACCACTTTCCTTCAAATCTCTGTCTCACTCTTCCTGGAGGAATCACCTAGGATAGGCAGAGTAGACTTAAAGAACAGTATCTGGCCACAGGGACTTTAAAGAAAGTGTAGATGGAAAGTTTCAGGTGTTTATTGAACACCCAGTAAGAGCCAGGTGCTCTGCCTGACACTTGCCTATAGCAGGACTGTACTCACCCATCTGCCTCCCCTTCCACTCACCTCTGCACATCCCAGTTGCCCACCACAAATTCCTCACACCCTCTGCCTGAGGACTGGCTTTTCTGGCCTCAAGAACATACTCTGCCTGCAAACTGGACAACTCAGAATTGAGGTAGAATGAATATTTTTGAAGCAACTCTCAACCAATGATGTGCGGCAACCAGTGGACGAATACGCAAGTCCCTCACCCCTGGGAGAGGTAGCTCTCAGGTGTGCTTTCGCCATTTCCCATAGCTCACCTGCACGATTGAGATTCCAATGCCCAAAGCAGTGCCCTGACCATATGTCACCTTGTCACCTTGCGAGCTGCCTTCTCTATCTTTTTTTACCTACTGAGCTTCCTGCTGGGGCCTCCTGCTGTGGCCTTCTGAGACCCTCTCCAAGACAAACTACTAACAGTCGAATTCTTTGTCAAAGAATCTTTGCCCTGATTCTTGGGGAGGCTGACATAAGATGACATACGTATTTCATCTGATGTTAATAATAAACAATTGAGTCAGATAATATAATAATGATAATGCTTACTCTTCTAAGTGCTTTACACACATATTAACTCATTTAATTCTGACACCACCATAATAATTGAGGTACTAAATTCGTGCCCATCTACAGATGAGGACAGCAAGGCACAGAGCATTAACAGACTGGCTGAAGTTCTCACAACTGGTTAGTAGAGGAGCCAGGATTCTAGGTCAGGCAGTCTGGCACCAAAATTGACCCTATTATGCATATAGGGAATCAAGACTCAGAAAGGTTAATTAACTCGCCACAGGTCCCACAGATGGCAAATGACAAGGCGAGCTGAGAATCCATATCTGTTCTGTAGTCCCTGCTCTAATTACCAAACATTTTCCTATGGGATTCAGCCTCCCTCTTGGTTCTCTGGAGGAACAGGTGTGGGCATGTCTCCCGAAGCCCCATCCAGAGGTAACCTACACTCCACTCCACAGTTCTGTGCTGACAGGAAAACAAACCCTGCTGCGGTACTATAGGAGGGAGCCCCCCAAGCTACCCAATGCTTTCACCTGGATGTTTTCCAATATGTGAAATTGCTAAACAAGGAAGACGTTGCTTTCTATGTGTTTCTGATCTTTGATCCTAGGAGAAAAAAATAGGGCTTGATTAATTTATTGTTCTTCAAAAGAAAGTGGGAAAAGAATAAGGTTGGGGAAGAAAACATCAAAACCTTTGGTTTTCAGAATTCTTCCCTGGGGCATCTCTAAATCACTAGCCACATACTTAAGAAGAAAACACTCAAGAGTCATAGCTCACTGCGGTCAGATGCCTGTGTCAAGTCAGAACCATGTCACTTCCTAGCTATGTGCATTTAGGAAAATCATGTTACCACTCTGAGCCTGAATTTTCACAACATGAGGACAATAATAGCACAGGCTATGCCAACCTGAGATAAGGATCAAAATGGAGCAAGGCATAGGAAAGCCTTTGTGACGATTAGTACACTAGTAACATCAAAACATTGTAAAGCAGGGTGTGTTCCTATCTCCTAATTTTGCTAATATTAATTAATGTAATAAATATTATTGAGTATTTTTGAGTTGCCAGGTACTATTCTAGGTTCTGAGAACATAGGACAAATAAACAAATTTATTTTGTTTTTTATTTTGTAATTTATTCTCACACATTCTAGTGTAAATAAAATAAGTAAACTATGTAGTTTGTTTGAAGGTGTTAAGTCCTAAGGGAAAAAAGAAAGCAAGGAAGGGCAAAGGCAGCACTGGGCAGAGAGCTGCACTTTTAGTTGGAGTGTCCAGGAAAGGCCCGGCTAAGTAGGGAACATTTGGGTAAAGACTTGAAGAGGGGATCAACACAAAAGGAATCAAAGAGTTAGACGTAAGACCTGAAACTGTAACAATACTAAAAGAAAGCATAAGGCAAGGTTCCTTGACTTTAGTTTTGGCAATGAATTTTTGTAGATGACACTAAAAGCACAAGCAACAAAAACAAAAATAAAGAAGTGACACTATATCAAACTAAAAACGTTTTTGTGCAGCAAAGGAAACAATCAACAGAATGAAAAGGCAACATATGGAAGAGGAGAAAATATCGCAAACCATATATCTGATGGGGGTTGATATTTAAAATATGTAATGAACTCACACAATTCTCCAACTAAAAATAAAATAAAATAACCCTATTAAAAAATGAGCAAAGGACCTAAATAGACATTTTTTTCCCCAAAGAAGACAAGCGAATGGCCAACAGGTATATGAAAAGATGCAATGAGATATCAAAATCACAATGAGGTATCATCTTGTAACTATTAGGAAGGCTATTATCAAAAAGCAAAAAAATAGGTAGAAGGGTGTTGGTGGGACTGCAAAATAGTGCAACTCCTGTGGAAAGCAATATGTAGATACTTTAAAGTGATACAAGTATCTCTACCATTTGATCCAGCAAGCCCATTACTGGGCATCTACCAAAAGAACAAAAGACACTCTATAAAAAAGATACCTGCACTTGAATGTTTATAGCAGCACAATTCACAATTGCAAAGTTGTGGAAACAACCCAAGTGCCCATCAATACACGAGTGGATTAATAAAATGTGATATATGTATACCATGGAGTACTATTCAGCTATAAGAAGCAACGGTGATACTGC
>CAUYRT010046886.1:0-28694 GCA_963574885.1 Lepilemur ruficaudatus
TGCACCGAGGCCAAAGGCTTACGTGGCAGCCTGGCTGCAGAGAGGGTGGAGCTTGTGTCGGGATTCGCTCCTGAGGCCCTGGTTCTTGCAGACCCACACAGTGTGGATGAATCAAGGAGCAGCGGAGAGAGAAGGCAGAAGGTTCTGACACGGTCTCAGGAGCTGTTCTGGGGGAGGGCGGGAGGTGCGGGAAATGGCCTGTCATTTCCCCACCTGTTGAGGGGGACTGGGCTTGGAGATGCACGGGCCTTCCTCCCAGTCTCCTTCCGTTTCACCTTTACTGTAGTTCCTAAGCCCTGGGTGCAGGGAAAGGGCTTCACGTGGGGTCTGCGATGCATTCAACCCCAGGTGAGGCACCACGCCCGCCGGACGGCAGGCCCGTCTCAGACCGCTCAGTGTCTCATCCTCAGTACGGCTGTCGCCTGAAGTCACGTAACTCTCTCTGGAATCGCCTGATGTGAAACCATTTATGTGCCAACATAAAGAGATCTAAAATCGTTCCTCATCATGTATTTTAGCCCCACCTTCTCTCCCTGCCCACTTTAAGAAGCCTTTTCTTTGCCTGATTCTATGTTTATGATTTGAAGTAGTTTTTATGTCAGCATGAATTATAGCTGCTTCCCACAGTGGTTTACATTTTTATGAGTTACTCAGAAGCTCTCCTGGACAGTTTGATAGAACATACTTCACTGAGCTGAAACTCCGCCTTCTATCCTGTTGTCTTACGGACTTCGAAGGTGGATGCTGCCATTCAGTTCCTAAAAATCCTTCCATCCCTCCCCAGTATATTGCAGAATAAAATACCCATCCCTTGATCTGTTATTCTTTGATCTTTGCAGTCTGATGCAAAATGTTACTTCCCAATGCTTGCCTGCGTTTCAACTTCATCACACCACTCAAAACTCCTCTATTTTCCCTACCCCTCTAAACTCCTGTGCATATCTCTGCAACTTCACTGATGATAATATATTGCTGCTCTGTATTTCATAATCTCTGCCTGGCTAGACTGTGAGCAATGCACCTTGCATGAAGCTATTTGTTCTATATCTGAACCTGTAGTGACTGTGGTACCGCTGGGCACACAGTACATGCTCAATCTAAATATGTAGCATAAATACATACAAGACCTAATGAAGCCCTGCCCCCTCCTTTCAGGCACAGTAAATGGTACCACACTGGACCGTATCAGATCGAAGAGGGCATGGCAGAAAGCCAGTGAGGCAAGGGCTCAAGCAACCTTCATTTTCTTGCATGCGTCTTGATGATATCTTCCCCTTCCTGGGGAGCTGCTTCTTGTCAGAATGGTGATGCAGGAACTGATCAGCCCTCGAAACCCGTATCTGACACTAAACAAATGAGATGTGGTGCACTCGAGCAGGAATTGTACATGCTGTGATCAATGGAATGCTCACGAACTTTTCTGTGTATTTAATTAAATAAGTCACATTCTACTAGATCCTTATTTGGCCTACAGTTTATTAATCAAATTATACCCCTTGGAATGAGTTTTAAAAGGCTGTTAAATCAAGTAAATTGAAATATTTGGTGATTATTCTCAATGATGACGTATCTGTATCTCCTGCTCAAGGGTAATGTGTCAGTCCATGAAATTTGCTGAAGGGTAAATTTCATCTACAAGTAAGGAGAGGTTCTTATTTTTCTGAATTCCTATTTATATCTTTTAAAGCATGAAGAGCGGGCAGTGGCCCTGTAAATTGTGAAGAAGCTTTTTATAGAGACAGGAAGTAAAAGATCTCTGAATTCTCAGTGGAAAAAAAGATGCTGTGGAGAGTGTATTTTAAACTGTAAAATAAATAGATTGCTCGATAAATCCCCTTAGCTAGTGCTATTGATACATGCAGTCCCAAAGGATCTGGGGCCTTCGCAAAATCACTCTACCCCCCAGTTAAAGCTGGAAAGTTGGGGGTCCACTCCAAATGTTCACTTTTATCAAGTTCCACAAGCCACCTTGACTCTCTGGGGGCTCTTGTAAGCTGATTTTTTTCACGGGTTTATATGATTCTCTGACCACACAAGGTCCCTGGTTTTGGACACAGCTCATGACAGACATCCCTGGCTTTCTTTCCCTCAAAGACATCTCTCAGATAATACTTGGAAGATATTTAAAAATCTCATTTAAGTTATTGGTAACGACTAACATGTTAGTTTCCAGTCCTGGAATATTATAGAGTCCAATACTTTAAGCAAAAGGAGTAAGAATTTATGTCTGACTTTCAGACATAACTCAAAGATCAGTGATGGCAAAGTGTATATGCACGACGTACCTATGAACAGCTCTTGCAAATCCTGTTATGCATAAGGTGTGCACCCTCTCCTCCACCCCCATTGGGCCTGCGCTTGTATGTAGGTGGAGGGTAATTTTACTGATGTGAGACACTTAAGAAGATTCCCTTTTCATATCTTGTGTAATAGCATAAATTCTAATAAATGGCATCCTGGATCGTAATGTTGACTTTATGAGAAAGGAGACATTACCTTCTAATGAAAAATCTGCCGTGAGTGAATCATTCATAATTTGTTCAATAATCATTTACACTTGACTGCATTTTATAATGTTGAGCAGAATGTAATCATGCTTGATGACCTTTAAGCCTTCTTTTCAATCAGGTATTTCTAAATGTATCTCTGCTCAGGAAGGACGTGGTATTTCATGTGGCTCAATACTAGAAATGGTCGCTGCATAAAGCATAGTTTCACCCCCTCCTTTTATAGGAAGATGTGAGATGATTTGTCCAAAAATTCCATGAGATTTACCTAACATTAACTTTAAACTTGTTGTAATATATTACATTTATTTTAAACAATGAAATCAGTTCCTCAATTCTGAGAGGCAAATAAAATCTTTTAAGTGTGTTAGAAGACCTGATTCCTGTCTTCAAGGTGTTTACAATTCAGGGTGGGAAAGACACAATCCAAAGCAAACTTTGTATTTTAGTGATGATGAGGACTTCTTAGGCCAAATGAGGCAAAAGTAAACTTAAATTCCTTTGTGACTTAAAATTGCTATTTTATCTCTTTTTATATGTATATTTAAGTGAGAATCTTCAAAAAATGGCATGAAAACTTAGATATTTTGTGTGGACGAAATCCTAGTAAGAGTATAAACACGAATACCCTATAAAGTTTCTCTGTTTCATAGCAAATCCTTTGAAAAAAGTTAGACTGGGATATCATTTTCCTGATGAACAGAGTTGGTCTATAAGAATGTTATCACAATGTTTAGCATAAAGTTGGATTTATAAATGGATTTTGAGTGTCAAGTGTTATTTGAGGATTGCAAATGTCATATATGGTTTCACACCACCTATTCAAATTTTCCAAGGTAGAAATATGTTTTGTTTTAGTACAAAATGTTGATAGATAGAAAGTATTGAGGGTGTTGAACTGAGATAAACAAATTGGCTTAAAAATCAGAACATTGGCTTAGATTTATAGGTCTCTGATAACGCCTTGGCTACTAGTATTCTGGATGACTTTAACGTCTCATTTGGACCCTCTGTGTCTGGAATACAGTTTCTGCTTTCAGAAGCGCTGGAAAGAAACTCTGGGTTTGACCACTGGTGGTAGAATTCTGCTGGGCTGTGGAAGTGAGGCTGGGAGGCTCCAGTGCAGGGAGATAAAATGTGAGAAATCCAGTGTCCCAGAGGCTTGGCATACTGAGAAAGGATTTCTATAATTCCATCATCAGAGACTTCCGGTTGTTTTCTTTCTCTCCATCTCTCCAGCGTAATTTTTCTCCGCCTTTTTTTAAATTATAAAACTGTAGCAAAGTTGAAAGACTTATACAACCACCACCATAATTTACGTCAGTTCAGCATTGCTTCATATTTGGGGCCGTCGGCCTTCTTTCTCTCACATAGATACCCACACTCCCCACCCCTCCCGCACGCACACAGGTAAATGTGAGATAAACATGCTTTGTGTGTGAACATCAGTGTGTGTGCATTTTTGGTTGATTTATTTGAAAATAAGTTGCAGATAGTATGCCCCTTTCCTCTGATAGGTCAGCGTGTCTCTCTCATGTACAGAGTCTTTCTCTCGTATCATCACACCTGTGCTGCGGCACCCACGGGATTTCGAGCTGATTCAGCGACGTCATCCAGCACGCAGCCCTGGTGCGTACGTTCACATTCATCCCCCCGATGGCTTTCCTGGAAGTTTAGTTTCCTGCCCCAGGTCGAAGCGAGGATCACCCACTGCGTTTGGCTGTCCGGTCAGGCCACCCCGTGTCATGTCTCCTGAGTCTCAAAACTAAAACTCCTTCCTGCCACTTTCTGCCTTTCCTGGCTGACGTTTTTTGAAGACTTCTGGCCAGTTGTCTTTTGGGATGCCCCACGATCTGCATTTCCCCTGGCGCTTTTCCTCATGATGACATTGAGGTTACACGTCTGTGGCAAGGCTGCGTCCTAGATGGTGTGTGCCTCACATCACATCAGGCACAGGATGGCAGCTGATCCGTGACATTTGTGATCTTTGTTAGTTTTATATTTGATGAAGTGAAGTCTCTCCCTTGTGAGTTCATGTTTGATCTTTCCCTTTTGAAGGGAGCCTTTCCCTTATATAATTCATACATAAAAGGTGGCATCCTGCTTTGAGACCACGTATATATTCTATTCCTCAACAGTCTTTTAAGGATTCATTTATATTCTTGCCCAAACAAATTATTGCATTTTTCATTGCATAAAAAGGATATATTTATAATTACATCATTTTTGTTCATTTACTGTTTAGCTCTCTTTAAAGAAAAATTTGACCCGCAAACATTAAGTCAGCTCCTACATCGTTTGATATGTCCACACTGGTCTTTGAGCACTTCCTTGTGTTTTGGCTCAGATGTTGCAGGCTCATCTTAAGTTTGCAACGTTCTAGAATCTGGCTGTTAGGTGTGCACATTGCTACGTATGTCATTACTTCTAGACCTTTTCAGTACATAGTGGGATGTGTGTGTGTGTGTGTGTGTGTGTGCGCGCGTGTGCATGCGTGCGTGTGTATTCGTGAGTTGATCCATATGACTCCGATTCAAACCCAACACTGTAGGATTCTCTGTCACCTTTCCTCATTCGGTATTCATGACTACCGTTTCCCACAGTGAGAACTCACATTACCAGAAACATTAATATATTAGTTTGTCTTATCCCATAGTACACACAAAAGGGTTTCAAAATTACTAAGCCTGAGCTATTATCAACCATAAACTTCTGAACAGAATTCAGCATAGTGTTATCAAAACTAAAAGGGGATTTCAGCCTAGGCCCAATTGCTCATCGCATAAAGATCCAATTGTTGAGATGAGGATTGCCAAGGAATAAAGGAATATTTTAATACAAAGGATGTCCTGAGAATGAGAGACGCTACTTCAAATCCATCTCCTCAAGATGATGGGCTTTTAAAGGAGGGGCCATGTGCCTGGTGTAATTAACAAGGGGCTACCGGCACTGGCGCATGTTGTGGGGGATGGTGAGTCTTAGGTCAGGAAGTCTGCCCAGGGACCTTTAGAATCTCAGCTCCTTTGTCCTGCAGAAAATCCACCATTTCTGGGAAGCAACTCACAAGGTCAAGTAGTTAGTTAAGGGAGAGAATTATAAAAAAAATACAGGGGTCACTGAAATTGTTCAAGGAGGAAGTGACAATAGTAGTAAGCAAAGCACAAGAGTTTATGTTAATATTTCTAGATAGCATTTGGCAAATGATTCATAGTACATAATTGGTATATGATGGTAATTGAATTTGACAAGAGAAACAATGCGTGATTTAAATGTGTCAATACTGTATACGCTTCAGATCTTGAGGAATGTCCGATATACAACTACAACAGTACAGGGAAACAACTTGACTCATAAACAGATGAGAAGGCAGTAAATAAAGCAAAAAGCAATCTTTGTATAATTACTTTTTGGATATTGGAAGGTATTTAACGAATAGCATCTGTAGAGAGGAAGAAGCTTGGCAGAGGCAGCCCCCTGTACTAATGCATCAGACTGTAAATAATAAACTGGGAATTCTAACTTTAACTCCTAACTTCTCATTAAGAATTGATGAAAACAAACAGATACCCTATCTCTGCTGAGTCTCTGGAGTCAACTCCATTTGCTCCAGTCTGTAGCTCTCCTTTCATTGTCCAGGGTCTGAGGAGCCATGGTTGGTCCCCGGGGTCATTCCTGCCCTTCATGCCCCCCAGGACTGCCTTGCGTCCTGACTCGTTACTGCTTGCAGCGAATCCAGAATTTCTGCATAGACAGGCTTTCATCATCTGCCATTGCTAAGGCAGGTTGTATTTTCCAATGATTCTATAAAATACCCATTTCTGAAGGATGGCTTTTCCCTCTATTTGTGTATTCTCAAAGCTTTGCAACTTTCTTTATCCTAGTACTGTAGTTGTTGAGTTTTGTCTCTGCAATGGTGGTTGCATATATCTAGTCATACCCTGGATCACAGCGTGAACACTGACTTCTCAACTGTGTCTGCATTTAAGAAAATCCCTGTCCTGCAGGAATCCGCCTTCCATCCCCCTTCCTTTGCCACTGCATTGGGTATGCAGCCTGGCCGCTTAGGCTTATATTTAGCCCCGTTTACATCCACAGTGCAATTGCCTTGTTACTATTACACACGTGGTTGTTAGGGATCTTTAGAATCCATAGTAATTGTCTATTTTAAATACTCTTTGATTTGAGTTTCTGCTACATTACACCTTCTGTTGTTTTCACTGCGGTTGATAGGGAACATTATTTCATAAAATGCATTTTTTGCTAAGGAAAGGTTTTTGAAACTTATTTCCAATTGAATATAGATGATAATAGTAAACACAAACAGGATCTGGATGTAATATTTAGTTAAGCAAGTTGATTCTAAGTGCACTTAGTGATACTAGGTCACAGACAGAAGGAAGCAGTCATCTCTCTAGAAAGCCTCCAGAGGAATGGCTTCAAAGGTCTGTCAAGGGCTGTGGCTTCCATAACATAGGCATTCTTCTCTTGTGGCTTGTCATTGGCATGTGGAATCATTTGCAAATATCCCCAACATTAAGCATGAGGTTGGAAGTATTAAAACCAGGTTCATGTTGGGAGAAAATTGACCATAGATGTTCCCAAGCAAAGGCATTTTACCAGAGGAAAAAGTTGCATTATATATAATAAATAATGTATTAAAGAAATATATAAATATGTATATTTCTTCTTTCCTTCCTTCGTTGCTTCCTTCCTTCCCTTTGCAAATACGTTTTAGGCTTGGAACATAGATACTATGGCATTTTAATTTAGCATAAAGGTCAAAGGCCAATGTCTTTTTTTTTTTTTTTTTTTGAGAAAACTAGGAATAGGAAGGGGGAAATGTTTAGGGAAAAATTAGACAGTATCCTTAAGATCTGGGGTTTGCCCACCTCAGTAGACACTCACATTTTGTGGTTTTCTCAATAATTCCACACACAGCTATGACTAAAGCCTGGATCCTGGCAACAGGAAACAAGAAAATATAACAGTAGCAGATTGAAGACCCCTGAGCGACACAACAGTCACAGCAGCAGTTGTTTGCAAAGCGTGCACCTCTTCTGGTCAGCAATATAAAGTTGCTGACTTGGCCATGCTTTACTTTCCAAAATGATAAGCTCCTCTGTCCTCTCTCATTGAAAAGCCTAGTTATTTGCTTTATAAAATACTCACTGTGTGGTGCAACTTTTTATTTTTAAGCAAGGAATCTCACTGGCCACTCAGGAACCACACCCGACCGGGAGGTTACGAGAAATTGTTAAAATGAAAAACTATTCCCAGCTTTTTTTTCTAAATCTCCCCTCACCTCCGAGATAGACTCTTGAATTGTGGAGAACAGAGGGAAGCTGGGTACCACTGAGCTACTCTCGCATGTTGAAAGACCAAACACGCAGGTACCTTGATGCATCGCACTGAGAAATCTTCCTACTCCTAAGAATTGTGGGGAGCGAACAGTAAGGAGGGGCAGCGAGACCCACTCTCTCGCATTGCCTTTCACCGTCCAGGTTAGACGGTCGAGACCAGAGAGCAGACATCACGACGCCCATGTCCTGAGGTAGTACAGGAAATGCCTCTAGTTCAGTGCAGGGTCACACCTATGTAGCGGAAGGTAGTGACTGGAGGCATGGACCTCTGTCTGAAATGGGAGCGTTTTTTTCCTTTCAATGAACATTAAAAAATTATTTTGTGCTACCAAAAATACTGTCTTGGGCAAGTCTCCTGTGATTTGGGCAAAGTCCCAAGGGAAGTTAGGGTAGAATGCTGAGCTCCTAAGTAAAATGAAGAAGTACATAAGGGAAATATGGTATTCAAAATGCTTTCAAAAACTAGATTTTAATAGATTTGAAAATGGTTGGGTTGTTTCAGCTGCCTGCTAGTATTAGCATTTAAAATACCTTCACTTGTAGAAGTAAGGCGTGCTCGCTTGCTTTATGAAATAAAAAAAGATCTCCTGTCTCACCCCTCAGCTCTGTTCCCCAGAGTTAGCCACTTGCGGCCCTTTCTTAGTTCTCTGGAGGATTTTTACCATCAAGGATCTATTTACTGATTTATCAACTTTAAAATATGCCAGGTCACTCGCACCTTTTTTTTACAACTTTATATTTTTCCTCAGAGAAATGTGTTTTCATTTTTCTTATTGATGGAAGAAGCATATGCCTTCATATTGTAATTAAGAATATTTGTGCTTTTAATCACAGAATTTGTTGTCATGGAATCTTTCTCCTTGAGGATACTATTCAGGGACTCATTTGATTTCCTGTTGTTACTGCTGTGTTGCTTTTTATGGAGCCCTCTGTTGGTCCCGTTGTTTATTTTGTTGCATTTCGCTCCCTTTTTCTTCCATTCCCTTAATTTCTTTTTTATGTTTTGTTGGGGTACATCCTTGGGTAATTTTACTTTACTATCCAGTGTACCCAGTAGGGAATCATCTGGAATATGTGCTATGTTTTCTGACTCCACCCTGCCCCCCCGACCTTGGGAAGGATAGTAATGGAAACAACGGACTGACCAGCTTCCTACGGTCGCAGGCAGTAGGCACAGGGCAAAAGGAGACTCTGCTTCTGCCCAGGCAGCAGTGGGGGAAGGGAGCTGGTAAGAATATGTGGACATTTATCTGTGTGATTCACGCTCACCCTTCAATGGACAACTCAAACGTTGCTTCTTGAGGGCCTAATCCTCCCTCTGTGGCTCAGACCCCTCCCATATTCCTTCCCAGCCAGGTAGAGCTTGCTGGGCCATGCACACTGCCGCCTGTATTTTACTTTACTTTATTTGCATTTAATTTTCTCAGTTTAATGTCAGTGTGGAAGCTCGGAGCTCTACTGCAAACGTGCTACAGTCCTCACCGAGACCTTAACTCTTCTTTTTCAAACACAAAGGAGAAATAGAGATAATAGAGAGAGGTAGAAGGGCGGGGGGAGAGAAAGCAGGGAGAGAGAGAGAGGGAAGGAGGAGAGAGAAATTGAAACAACTAATCCGAACAGTCTGTCCTGCGTGTGTGTGTGTGTGTGTGTGTGTGTGTGTATATATACACACACTAACTTTAATTGTATTCACTAAGCATGACACCCTTGCTCCCCGATGAGTAATCCCATGCAGCACTTATATATCTGAGGCTGTTTGGACAGTGGATTGATGGTTTGGCTGTGTTTGAAGCATTTTCCCTCCCAGTTTGGAAGGCACTGCTTTTCTGAGACTCAGCACTGCTATTGAGAAGGATGCCATTCTGGCATTGGTTCCACTGGTAGCTTGTAGTTGCTACATTTCTTACAAAACCTCTAGGATTGTGTATTCATAGTTAAAGCCATAAAGTTTGTCCAGGTGGGTTCTGACTTCCCCTTTTAGCTGGATACCCCCCCGGCTGTTTCAGTCTATGAGCAAGTAGCGTTTCCCACTTCACTTTGCTTTAAAAACCACAGGTACCTAGGCTGCGCCTCCATAGGTTATGGCCCAAGAATCAGTATTTTTAAAAGCCACCCAGAATCAGAAGGTATAGCTGGGGTGGAGATCACTTTCTTTTATCTTCGCAGCCCAGAAAAAATATCCTTATTTTATATTCTCCCCTCTATAATTTCTGCTATCTTCTTTGAAGATACCCATTGGAAGAATTGTTTTACTTCTTGATTTTGCTTCAATTTTTTTTTTTTTACTTTCCATCTTAATCTTTTCTCCCCCAATTCTGGAACATTCCCTGACTTCATGTTTTAGATTCTTACCCCTGAAAGCGTGGAACGGGGACCAGCAGCAGTGCTGGTGTCACGCGGGGTTTGCGAGCAGTGTGGAGTTGTAGCCTCCAACAGGCCTGCTGAGGCGGACTGAACCGTGTGGAATTCCGGATGACCCCTGTGCATGCGAGAGCTTTAGCGCTCTGGTGGAGTCACTCTTTTTTCTTCCTTGTTCACTGTTAAAAAGTCCTTTTATCAATATTGTTATTTCTGTCAATTTCCAGCAACTATTTCTTATTCTCTTATTGCTTTGTTTTTATCCCCAAAACTTTTTTTTTCCAGATTTCTCTCCCATCACTCTCTAAGTATAAAAACTACATTTTTAAAGAAGTTCTTCTCTGTTTCTTTCAAGATTAGTCTTCTTTGTGCATCTGGACCCTTCTTTTTCATGTTGTTTGCTTCCCTCAAACATCCGATGATCCTGCTTGCTTATGAGTATTTAGGACTAAATGATATGTTATGTTAATTAGAATTGGAAGATAGCAGGGATTCACAGTTCCATTTTGTAGGCGTAGATACACCAAAGTCCAGTGCTCCAGATAGACCACTGGGATGTGTGTGTCCAGACATCAGGAGCCTTCCTTTTACCTGGATTAACTCATTCAGCCCTTCCAACAAGCCTTGAAAGAGGTGCTATTATTAGCCCCTCGCGGTGGAGACGAGGAAAGTGAGACACAGAGAGAGAAACAGAGTCACACAGTCGGTGGTGAGATGCTCCCAGGCCATGTCTTCACCCTCGCACTGCAGAAGCCCTTCCCTCTTTCCTGGGTGCTCTGAGCCCTGCCTAGAGGGGCCCTTCCTCCTTGGCCCTTGAGGCCACCGTGCAGGTCTGCCATGTCCTAAGACTCTGCCGGACCTCTTTGCTCCATGTCAGTCCTGCAAGACAGACCCTCTGGAGGAACATCGCTCGCTCTTCAAGAGCAGTTACCAGGGTTTCAGCAGCTCCATAGGCATGAGGATAAAGAGAAGTCTTCTAAGGGACAGTGCAGAGTCCTGCCTGCCACCACCCCTGCGCCCTGCTCTCCGAGCGTGAGGCGGTTCACTGTGAAATGGAGCCTTTCTGCGCCTGGAGATGCAGCCGTCCCTGTATTTTTCTGAAGTGCTGGTTTCAGTTTGGAATCTTCACTGGCTTTATTTGTTAGTATGATCCACCATGAGTTTTTTTTTCTTCATAAGTTAAAGTGTAGTTGTCTAAAATTTGTCCATAAATTGAAACCTTTTTTGCAATTTTTGATATATTGCCCTTCTGAAATTAGGGATTTCTATTCCTGATTTGTTCTTTTTTTTCTTAACATAAAAAGCTGTTAAATCTTACTTAAGTCATTGTGTCCATATTATAAGAGATAATAAGTGATTTTCCTTTTAGCTCGTTCATATGTTAAATTATTCCGAGGGGGGTTTTCAGATGGCACGGCAACCTCCCGTTTGGGAATGAAGCCTGGTGGCTGGGCAGATTTCGCAGTCGGTTTCACATATGTTTTCATAAGTGAAATAGAAATGTGCCTTTGTTTATTGCCTCTATTTTATTTTGAAACTAATAAAATGAATTGGATAGGTATTTTTCTTTTCCCTTCTTTTGGAAAATACAGGGAATTTAAATGTTCCTTGAGAGTTTGATGGAGCTCACTTATAAAACCCTCTGAACCTATTTTTTAAAATCATTTTCTTTTAGGAAATAGAAATACATACACATGTTCATTCATTTGATATTTTTCCAGGAATTTATCCATGTCTCTAGGGTTTTAGACACATTACATAATAGTTCCCCTAAAACCTGTGCTTTGTCTTTAGTTATTTCTCCTCTGTGCTATGGTTTGGTTTCATTTATCTTTTTAATCAGGTGTGGCAAAGATTTCTCTATTAATCTCTTCAAAATTCTTATTTTGGGCATTAAGTCTTCCTATTTTTTTAGTTCTTTAGTTTTTGATTTATGTTGTCTACTTTTTCCTTCTTTTGACAAAACCTGTTTTGCAAAGTGCTAAAGCAAGGTTTACCTCCTCTAGCCTAGATTAAAAACTGAGACTGACGCTTCTTGAGATGATACTGCTTATAAGTCCAAAGCTGAGAAATCTTCAACCCATATGTTCTACCACCTGAGTTTAGTCTGAAGCAGAGGGGGGACCTGACGGGAGGGGCTGGCTGATGTAGCAGACAGAGCACTTTGTTGTTCCCACACGGAAAAACATCTGGATTCAATCTCTTCGACTCCTGCGGACAAATCTAGGTTGAACACGTGTAAATTACAAAATGACTAATTTCGGTTCGATATAAGGGATTCGCTTCTAATAATCAAAACTGTCTGTAAAGGATATGAGCCCAGGGTAAAATTCTAAATCCACATTCTAAGAAGTGTGGAAATGGAGACAGACTAGCCGTCTGCTGAGGGATGTGGAGAGAGAAATTCTTTGGCATCAAGTATGGGTGGGAAGAGCTAGATGTCACAGGCTGCCTCTTCCAATGCTGAGATGCTGTGATCTTGCATGTAATGTTGAATCGACTAAGAAGCTGAAGCTGTGAAATGGAAAACTGTAGCTTCAGTTGAGTCAAGACAATAGCTGCCTTTGAGACATTTTGAAGCTTCGTGGTGTAAGCTAGGAGGCTGCACACAGCTCCCTGTTTACCTGTTATCAGCTAAAACTGTATTTGTGGGAAAGCTGATGCCCTGCTGAATCTAGAATTTGGCTAGATATGGAAGCTACTGGAGAAGGGAAGATTGCTTTGGATATGTTTCAGCATATCAAATGAGGGGAGGAAATAGCTCTCACTTACTCCTATTTAAAATGTTTTATACTGCTATCTGCATGAGAAAAATGTCCAAATGTCACTCTAATCTTACATAAACCAATCTTTCTTCTGCTCTTTGGTGCAATGAATTAAGAAGCTGGCAAGCTAGAAAATAATATCTATAATGAACTAGTGGTGAATTTGTTAGCTCCTGAAGAGGCAGGGATTTTTCTCTTCCTTTTCATTAATCAGAAGCAAACAACACAGAAAAGTATAAAAAGAAGCCTACCAAAAATTTGAGCTGCTAGCTTATGTAAAGCTGCCAATATTATAATTAAGAGGGCTGGCAGCATGCAAAGAAGCAGTTTTCTATGCAGGCAATGCTGTTTAAACATGATCTCTGTAATGACATCCAACAGAAGTATGGTAAAATAATAAAAGACAAGATATAATTTTAAAGGAATATAATGTGATAAACACAAGGCAGGCAGAACTCATGTGTGCTGTGCCTTTTTTCTGGGCAGATTATGGGTATAACTTTAAATCTCTGTCCTGCCAGTCTGCTCTCAGCCTCTATAGACACACACATAGATCATCTGTCTGCCCGTTACATGCAGGTTGTTTATCCTGAGACAGGAAATGTGCTTTGAGATCTACATCTAGCACACATATGATTACTGTTTCCTCTATAATTAGAAAAGTCACTGTCTGGGAAACTTCTTGGTTTATAGTTTAGGTACGTTTGTTCTTTCAGTGCTGGAAATGCCTGCCACATTATTACTGGAGTCAAAAAATATATGTGCTGTAAATAAAGAGTTTTTGTATCTTCAGGGTGCAAAGCAAATCTTGATTTCTATAGCTATTTTTAATTTAGAAATCTAGTTAAAGCAAGGAGAAATGGGTGATATGTAGCTAAATTTGAGGAAGAATCTCTTAAAAAAACCAAAACACCAAATTTCCTGCTAAGATTTACTTGTGGTTTTCCTGGCATAAAGTAGGACCCTAAATATAAATAATTCTAGGGCCAAGAGGAAGGTGAATTTTGCCAAGAAAAATCTTTCAGTGAAACTTTTTGTATGTCTTCGGCAATAGAAATGGAGACTACCTTTGAAACATATTACTTTCAATTAAGAAAGAATGAGACAAAGACAATCTCTGGCCTAACACTGTGTCTATGCCCGGTGGGCTACTCCATGCCCTCACTGCTTGGCCAGTGGGGGCCCCACTGCAGGCCACTGCTTGGCCTGTTCTTACCCAGGAGTTTGGGTTCCCATCTTTTGCATTTTTCTTGTGCACCAATGTCGATGCTGTTGATGCTACAGAAAGATTAGAGAGCTTAGCAGGAGTGGGTGTGGTACACAGGAGCAATTTATGGTCCCTCCCAAACCTTGGACTCTACACTGTAAATAAATTGTAGTACTTCAGGGAAAGGGAAGATTAGAGAAGCAATTCTGTCTTCTTAGCGTCTTTAATTTATATTTCTTCAAGTCTTTGAACGTGTGGGCCTGATAATGCCTATGACACATGCTGATGACTTCAGTAAGAAATGGCTAGATCTGTGGTTCCAAATCTCTTGTGTTCTTCATCAACAGTGGGCCATGCCCTCTGTTTCTTCCAAAAATTGGGCCCTGTGGTTTTGCAGACCTACAACCACCTTTCCAACTTGCTAGCTTGAAGAAGGCATGAATCTTTTAGAGAATATAAATGTATATATTTTTTAAAATGTTTGCTCAAAAATTGTGAATTTAAACTCCAGAATGCAACATGAGAAGTCCAAGAAAATATTTATATATCAGAATTCCCCTTTTAAAAAGTACGTTCTATTTTTTTTATATTTTAAAATTACTAACAGTAGGATAGTTTTAATAATGAACGTCTAAAGTAACCTAGCTGGATAGAGGAGAAATTAGTAGTTATTGCCATTTATGCAAATTTAGCCAGACCTAAAAGAGACATGACAACTAAATGCAACACATGATTCTTAGCTGGTTTCTTTTAGTAAAAAGAACATAATTGTGATGACTTAAAAGGGGCCTAAGTTTTAAATGGTAATAATGTACCAACATTAATTCCTGATTTGGATGAATGTATTGTGGTTGAGTAAAAGAAGGTCTTATTTATAGGAAATATACACTAAGGTTTTGGGTGATAATGGGGACATCATGTCGGCAAGTTATGCTCAAAATACAGTTCTTTAAATAAAGCTGGAGGCATCACACTGCCTGACTTCAAAATATACTATACAGTTATAGTGATCAAAACAGCTTGGTATTAGCATATAAGCAGACACTTAGACTAATGGACCAGAATAGAAACCTCAGAAATAAATCCATGCATTTACAGTCAATTTATTTTTGACAAAGATGCCGAGAACGCACACTGGGGAAAGGATAGTGTCTTTCATAAATGGTGTTGGAACAACTGAATATCCACATGCAGAAAAATGAAATTAGACCTTATTTCACACCATATTAAAAAATAACTCAAAATGAATTAAAACCTTTAATGTAAGAACTGAAACTGTAAAACTACTAGAAGAAAACATAGGAGAAAAGATCTATGACCTTGGTCTGGGCAATAAGTTTTTGGATATGACCCCAAAGCATAGTCAACAAAAGTGAAAATAGACAAATGGGATTGCATCAAACTAAAAAGCTTCTGCAGAGCCATGAAAACAATCAACAGAGTGAAGCGACAAGCTATAGAATGGCAGAAACTGTTTGCAAACCATATGTTTGATAAGGGGTTAATATCCAAAATATATGAGGAACTCAAGCAGCTCAGTAGAAAAAAAAATAACCCAATTAAAAAATGGGTAAAAAGATCTAAAAATGGGTAAAAGATCTAAATAGATGTGTCTCAAAAGACATACAAATGGCCAACACATGTATGAAAAGTACCTCAAATCACAAATCATCAGAGAAATGCCAATTAAAATCACAATGAATTGTCACCTCACACTTATTGGAATGGCTGTTATCAAAAAAATGAAAGGTAACAACACCACATGAAAACGGTAAGTACGTGAGGTGGCGCATATGTTAATTAGCTCTGTTTTGCCATTCTACAATGTGTACATATTTCAGAACAACACGTTGTACGTGGTAAATATATATAATTTTTATTTGTCAATTAAAATAGTTATTTTTCCTATATTTCAAGGGTAAGTTTGAGGTTGTTAGAAAAAATATAGGCAAGTGTTATACTTCAATTAAACATTTCAATAAAATATCCTGTTGCATGTTTTACGCCAAGAATTATAATTTTATAATTAAAGACATTAGAAGTGAATTAGTAAAATCAAAAATGCTTGAAGTCGTTGGTGTCACACATTCCTAGGTCCTGAAGAACCATTTCTCCAGAGCTTCTGTCAAAAACTCCATTTCAATGAAAACAGTTTAACTTGTTTCGGTATGAAATTTAATTAAGTTGAAAAGAAGTTAGAAGTTTAACAAGTCATGTAAAAAATAATTCTGTACTTTTTGATATGCCTTAGAATAATCTGAAATGACCTAAACATATTGACGTCACTAGAAATGGGTCTTCAAAAAAAAGCTCACAACCCTGATGTTCTGCATGACTGCTAATGGCCGGAGGTGATTCAGTGGAATCTTCAGGCCGAATGGAAAGGAAGCGCAGAAGACTCAAATTTCAATGATATTTAAGTTGAAAGTAGCATGGAAAAATGCATGCTGTCATCAGTTAGTTTTATTTTTTTAAAAAAAAACAAAGTATGGATATGTGCTGTTATCCAGCACCTCCTCGCAAACCCTGTAAACTTTTATTAAAAATATAGTACATTTAAACTTTTATGGCTTATATGTGTTTCAAAATGTCAAGGGTAACAGACTCCAGATTTTGTGTGTTAGTCATGACAGCAGGCAGCGTCGAGTGTGGCTCACTCAACAGCCGTCTCCCACCCCTCACCCCTCTGCACTTGCTACTCCGGTTCCTGACTGGGAACCCCACTCTCTCCCCTGACCTTCTCAGGCCATCCTACTGGGGAATCCGTATTGGATGAGTTAACCCTTAACTCTCACAAGTACAAGGAATAAATGTCTTTCAGCTACTCCTCATCTGACTTTTACAGGATGAGTAGGAATAATTTAGAAATGAAAAAGTATGAGTTGTATGTAAGAGGAAGGGATGTTCTAAGTAGGGCACTCAGTTTGAGCACAGACATAACCTGGGAGGCTGAATGGTAAACACAGTAAACTACAAACAAATGTCGATGAAGCAGAAAGTTTGAGGCAGAAGATGGTGAGAGAATTGGCTGGGATGGCAGGCATGGGGTAACTGCTATGGTAGTACCAAGTAGTTCCTTAGTATAACAGTCTGAGAAGACTTTTCCTCGTCAGATTCTTCTAGTTCCATTTCCTACTCAATGGTAAAAACCAAGAAACCACCTCCCAATATTATAATCTTCTCCTTTGAATCTACCCTTACAATTCTAAGTAGCGTGTATTTTATAAGGCACTGAATCTCTCAGTAGAGTAATGCATATGAAATTTGTGAATGAAAAAATAAGATATGTTATAGGGATGTGCTCACAATTTTGACTGGTAAGTACACTTGGTCAAAAACTTGTGGCGACAACCACACAAGGTGGAACCGCTGAAGCTTTTAAGCAAAAAAGCGAAATGGTGAGCCTGGGGATGGGAGGTGGTGAGCCAACGCAGCGTGTGACTGTACTGAATACCGTAGGCAGTGTGAGTATCTGTGTATCTGAACATCGCAAAGTTACAGTACGAGTATGGTATGAAAGATAAAAAATGGCGCACTTTCCGTGAGTGGGGCTTGCGGGACTGGAAGTGGTTCTGGGTGGGTCACCGCGTGAGATGGGTGAATGTGAAGGCCTTGACGTCACTGTCACTGCTGTAGGCTTCACAAACACTGTACGCTTAGGGTACGTTACAGCTATAGAAAAATATGTTTCTTTCTTTACTACTAAATTGACCTTAGCTTTTTAAATGTATAGGCTTTTGTATTTGTGTAATTTTTTGTCTCTTTTGTAATAGTAATTATCTTGAAACACAAACATATTGGACAGCTGTATGGAAATATTTTCTTTCTTTATACCTTTATTCTGTAAAATGTTTTTCGTTTTTAAATTTTTTAACATTTTTAAATTTTTAAACTCTTTTTGTTGAAAACTGAGACACAAACATACACATTGGCCTAGGCCCACACAGGTCAGAATCATCAATATCCCCGTTTTCCACCTCCACATCCAGTCCCACTGGAAGGTCTTCAGAGGCAGTAACATGCACAGAACTGTCATCTCCTATGATCACGATGCCTTCCTCTGGAATACCTCCTGAGGGACCTGCCCGAGGCTGCCTCACAGTTAATTTTATACATATATATATGATGTATATATAAACATATATATTTGTAGAAGGAAAACATTCTAAAATAACTTCAGAACTATAGTGAATACACACACCAGTAGCATAGTCATTCTGTCATTATCAAGTATTATATGTATTATAATACTGTATACAGTATTATATTACTGTACATTATTGTACATATACTTTCATACAACTGGCAGTGCATTAGATTTGTTTACAGCAGCATCGCCACAGACACATGAGCAATGCATTGCACTACAGCGTTAAGATGGCTACGTCACCAGCCGATAGGAATCTTTCAGCTGCATCGTCATCTTATTGGACAAGTGTCGCATGTGTGGTCTTTTGTTGGAAGAAACATCACTATACGGCACATAACTATATTCAGAGACTATATCTTCTACCAAATTTTAATGAGAATTGGCTCCCCATTATATAGCTACTACACGTATAATTACTGAATTGTGTGTGTGCCTGTGTGTTTGTAGATTTAAAATTGTGCCTAAAAGCAGGTTCACCTAACACCTATTGAGACCTCCTTTGTGTTGAGCAGACAGAATTCTCTTACCGTTCCCATCTCCAGGGTTCTCTGGGCATTCGGTTTTAGCTCATCTCTGAGTGTATTCTCTGAAACAGCCAGGCTTTGCCCTAACTTGTCCCCAGGACTCCTGAAGTGGCTATAGTGTGTGGTTATTTCCATAGATTTTTCTAACAATTCACCTGCTAGCCCAGCCTGTGAATTAAGTTAGAAAAATCGTAGGAAAAAGAACATGACGGGACTGTTGCCCCCATGGTTTTCCATATAAATGGAAAAAATTCATTTTGTAATAGAATATTCTGAACTCAAGTCCTACGTTCTTTTTCTAGGATAGAATCCAAAAGGCAAATCTTCTTGAGTGCTCTTCAGGCTTCTCTGATGTAAGTTACTGTGGTGAATAAACTGAGGCCAAGAGCGGTTAGCTGCTCACCCCCACACCATACCTAAACTAAATCCGTCACTAGGAGAACTAAGAGTTGGGTTTCCAGAGTCTAGTGATCTTCCTGCCTCAGTAGGCACCTTTTTGAGATGCTGAGTTGTACATTAACCGGTATCTATATCACAATCACACCCGTGTCTGGGAGGTGTGTTTGTTTATTCAGCTTTGTCAGGATGGCAGCAGTACCCAAAGGGTGGGGGAGAGAGGAGTCACTCATCTCCTCCCCACGAGCTGTTGACGATGTCACAGGGAGGGAAACCACGCCGAAGAACATTGGGAAATTTGGCTTTAAGTTCAAGGTTCTGACTGACCACCGGTCTTCCAGATAACCTTCTCCCTGGGGCGCCACCAACCCTGCCTTTGTCTTTAAGTAAATGATATCACCAGCCAAAATTCAACCCTCCAAGCCACACCGTAGATGTAGGTGGACTTCACTGCTAGGATTGTGGGTGTTTCTCTATTGTTTTAATTGAAACTCAAGAACTCTTCAGAATAAAGACAAATAAGTAAATCCAGGCCGCTTCCCTCATTCATTAAATAAGTGCAGTCATGTTTTGCTTAACTACTTGGGTATGTTCTAAGAAATGTGTTGTTAGTCTTTGCCATTGTGCAAACATCACAGAATGTACTTACACAAACCTGCATGGTATATAGATTCTTATTCATGTATATTTTGTCATTTGGAAAACCAAATGTCCCAGTACCATTACTGAATATCACGTATTTCCCCTCCTTGATCTACAATGCCGATATCAAGTGGCATATATCAGGTTTCTACATGTGCCCCATTATAATCTTATGGGACCAGTGTCATATATGCATTCATTCTATCATTGACAGAACATTATTATGTGGTACATGACTGTACCCCCCCCACACACACACACAAAAGTAGGTCCGGTATTTCCATCATTGATGAATTAGTTTTGCTCTGGGTGTTATCATGACACCTTTTGTCCCTATGCTCACCCTACTTTAGCAATTAGTAGCTAATCTATTTGTAGATCCAAGGAGGCTCACCCCTTGGATGGGCTTCTGGCCTACCAGGTCACATTAGAATATCCCCAGATAAAATAGCAAATAATGATCCAGTCAACAAACGCTCGATAGTATTTACTTTGAGTAAAATGCTAGGCTGGGCACCATGAGGGGTTCATAAAAGATGTGTATGCCTTGGCCTTTGCTCCTCCAATAGTTACAGGTCAAGTAGAGGAGATAGAATACCTGTAAAAATAATTATTATCTAAAAGAATATGTGGCAAATCAGTATTGTAGGTCTTTTTTTTATCTCAGCGCCTAGGTGTCTTTGAATGTCTTTTCATTGTCCCTTCATTTCTAACTACTTATCTGAGATTCTTCCTGCATCCCCAATTCAAGATAAGCACAGGGCAGCTTACTGGTTCTTAACTCCAAGCCCTCGCCCTACCTTTCCGACGTCCCTGTTTTCCTCAAGTCTTGACGTGCTGCCGTGTTCCCATGTTTGGAACGACTGCCTGTACTTGCCTAGCTCTGGCCCGGTCCCAGCTTTGTCCCCTAGCCTGGATTTCCAAGGTCACTTGTCTTCTGACCTATTCTGCACCGAGCCCAGTAGATAGTGTTACTGGTTCATTCAGTGTATTAATTTATCTATCCTTTCATTTATTCACTAAATGTCTGTTAAGAGCCCACGTGCACCCAGCACTAGGTAAGGTGCAGGAGACGCAAAAAAGATCGTGGCATTGTCTCTGCTTTCAGGGAATCCACTGCCCGAAGAGAAACATGGATACGTCATCAAATAATTAGGAGCTATGGGGCATTTAAAACAAATTCCTGAGGTGTTTCTCAGGAGACATTTATTGTTATATATTCATATGCTCTTCAGTTTTGATTACAAATGTTCAGAGGAGTACAGGAGAGCACAACTAGCCCCGTATACTGACAACTAGGTCCTTTTACATTCGGGTATACCTATTTGGAGGTGAAAGCCATTTCATCTACTTTAATGGCTAAATTATATGATTTTATCTGTGCCGTTATAACTATGGTGTCTTCCTTAGAGAGAGAGAGGCGCGTAGGGCAAGGTGGGAGAACCTTCTAGAAAGGTGTTAAAGAGAAAAGAAATGGCTATCCATATATCACCAGCAAGACACAGCTACCTGCAAATTGATTCATAAATACTTGAGAAGAAAGTTCAGGAACTGCTGCCTCTGGGTTTCCTGTTCTCCATAAGGAGCACGATGCTAGAATTACTAACGGAAGCAAGAAGGAGGAAGTGCAGCCAGTGATTGGAGATGCGTACACCTCTGCTAGTCTCTTTCACGGTACAAAGGCGTTGGTGGGAGTGACAGGAACAACTTACGGACCATTTGTTTAGGCTATCGGGGAGGATTTAATCTCACTTGGGTCATGGAGTTGAGTATTCTCTGGGAATTGGGGCTATGGTGATAGGCCCTATCTGTAGGCCTGGCGTCCAAAGATAAGAGTTTAAGTCCAGCTGGAATTAGAAGTGACAGAATTAGCTGGAATGCAGGATTGTAAACCTTTTGGTTCAAATTGTGAAACGCCCCTAGATAGCAGTTCCGGTCTCTCCTGATGGGGTTTTGGCTCTGGGAGCTGAGCACCAGACAGACACTAGTAACAGCGAAGACTTTTTTGCAATATGCACAGTAAATCCAACCCTATATGATGCAGTCTGTACTCCTCATTGATCTTATGGTTCCTTTGTAGTGTGTCTCCGGAAGACTAATTCTCCACTGCATCGGCATTCATATGTTTATTTTTAAAGACAGCCAGGAAAAATGTTTGAAAGGCCCGTGATTTTAGAATCTATAAGGTCGTTTTGTGTATGACTTGCATGTGTATATTGCTTTAAAATATCAGAAATAGAAGTTATTAAAACATAAAATAGCCGATAGGGATGACAGTACTGTATTTCTTATTTGCATATACCTATTTACCTCCTAAAACTGTATCTTTCAAAAATATGTAGTGTGAGCAATATGTGTATATTTTTTAACTAGGTAGTATCATAGGACCAAAATAATAATGCATTTAATTAGTAGATTGGCAATAGACTTAGGATGGGCACTTAATTATAGATAATTTAGGACAAAAATTTTATTATTTATATTTTTATAATGATCACATACTATGAATGTTCCTTCATCCATCAAAGCAAAGTTTATTACTTAATCTGTCAATAGTTAAAATCACATTTCCTTTTTTTGTATTTATAAAATTAAACAAAACATAGTACTACACAATATGGTGGAGACAGAAGATTCAAATATACCTGGATTCTCTTTTTCCAGTCAAGGTAGATGCCTTGGCTGACAAAACTATCAATGCCCGCAGAGAGAGTTTTCAGAGTGTATTAAACTGTCCTTATGATGTACATTTTAATAAAAATAATGGTTCAGTAAGCATTGCAAAGGATTTCTAGTAGTTCAGTCACTTAATGGGATCCCAGTCCTACACACATTCACACTTTCTGCATTTTAATAATTCTAGCCTGATGGTGTCATATATAATTCTGATGATTTTAATAATAATAACTCCTAGCTATATTCTTAAGTGAGTTTGCATCTTTTTTGGAATTTATCCATTTCGTCTACATTATCTGTTTATTGACATAATTTTATCTGCTTTTACAAATGAATTATCAGCATCCAGATTCTAATCTCTTTGTGCATTTCCTAAACAAATATACAAAATATTTTTAAGTAAGCCAATTTAATTTTTGTAATAAATGCAATTCTATTAATAATTAGAGAAATGAGGCATATAGTTGGGAAAATTGGTAAAATATCCAATTAATTTTAAAACTAGCCATGTATTATTAGTTTACAGTTTCCAATGATTGAGATAAAAAACAACTCTTTTTTTCTAGCTCCCCATTAATTCAGTGACTGCTGAGAGACAATGGGGTCATGGAATGGCCTTGGACCCCACACCTTCAGGCATTAGGATGCCCTTGGAATCCTTGGAAACTTTCTCGGATATTTACCTTGTTGAATCATAATTTGGACTCAGAATCAATTTAGTCCATAGTCACTATTTTTTTCTTTGCCCAATTCCCTTCTAAATTTTAAGAGTGTGAATGGTACTGTGACCTCTCTAAAAGTCCCCACTGATATGGGATGGGTTAAGGAATATGAGCCAGAATTGGACTGCATCTCTGTGTTCCCCAGTTTTGCTGTTTCCTTCCATCTCTGTTTCGAATCCCGCTCCCTCAGCTCAGGGGGATTAGAGCTCCTGGGATTAGGAAGATGGAAAGGGCATGATATGCTCACTCCATTTGCATGGTTATAGTCTAGAAGTTAACCTAGAAGCATTGGAGGCAGAAACCATGTTTCATTCAAGAGTGAAGCACATTGCCTCACACAAAGTGCTCATTTCTGAATAAAATTTAAACGAAAAATAAAACTCCAATCTGTGGCAGCTCCAAACCTATTTTAATGAAGTTCAGATGCGTATTTGATTTCTCTTTCCACTACCTTTTTCTTATCTTAAGGGCATCCTCATGTTCTCATCTCTTTTATTAAAACTGGTTTTTAAGGACTCTTTGATACTATTTATATTGACACCTTAATGTAATTTTAGTCATTATGTTACAACCAGGGGTTTTTCCATTTGAAGCATTTTCTAATATCATGGAATGAAAGTCTAGCCATAGGTGAAAAGGTAAGTGATGCTTATATTAAAACAAAACAAAATAACAGACAAAAATTGACACTGCCTTGTGGATATGTCTATATTTCCTGTACCCATATCAGTGGTGGCTTGAGGACAGGGCATCTCTGGGATCTCAGAAAAGGAGCTTCCTAAATAAAATACCACGTGTCAGGTAAAGTACGCAATTAGGGATCTTTATGGCGTGTGACTTGCTTTCTATACTTCATGTTTCTTTCGTTTCATTTTCATATTATTATCTCCATTTAGGTTTGAATTTCATTTGCGTAAACTTAATTATTCATTCATTTCAACAAATTTGAATTATGTGCTTGTTTTAGGCACAGTGGACTTGGCCACTGGGATTCAGACGGAAAGGTCTGTTCTCTCAAGGAGCTTGCATGCTAGCAGGAGAGACAAATTTCCTAGAATTAATGCATAACTGATGATGTGGTTAAGATTTAGCTAAATGCTACAGAGGAGGAGGATTACAGGAGTTGCAGCTAGAGTTCACCTAGGTGTGTCTGTGAAGGTGTCCTGTGCAGCCTACTCATCCACAGTTTTCTCTAACGTAGTGCAGCTTCTCCCTGAGATGCTAATCTTTGTCCCGGGATTTAGTCTTAATCCTCGGTCCTGATTTTTATTGGCTGTGGGTTTATTTGTTGATAAATATAGAAAAAAATATTAACACATTTTTAAAGATTGTGTCTTGTAGCGCTGACATTGCTAGTACCGTAACAGCTAATCATTTAGCTCATCTATGCCTTCCTCTTTTTTCCTCTCCATTGGTGAAATAGGTGCCACCTCGGAACACGTTTGTGTGCCATGGAGTTCTCCATGCTCTGCAAGGATCTAGTTCTTTGCTCTTTTGCTTGTATCCTTATTCTATGATTTCAAAACAACCAGACCTGGTAATAAGAAGAGTCCGTTCATGCACTCAGAGGCTGTACGTTTTGAGAGATGCCCAGGCTAGTTAGGAGTTCATTAAATATTTAAGATAGTTGAGTGCCACCCAGGGCGCCTTCATTGTGGACATTAGAAAGAAACACTCCCCAAAGAGTCATTTGTAAGGAGGATAATGAAAGAGTATAATTTTTATTAAAAGAAAAGGGCATATGTGCATTAATTGTGCACATGGTTCATGAGGTCTAACATAGCATAGAACTGCAAGGCGAAGCAACAAGTGCTAAGGCAGAAACTGTAGCAGGGTTATCTGAGGATCTAGCTAAGAGCAGTGATGAAGGTGGCTACAGTAAACAACAGATTTGCAATGTAGACAAAATAGCCTTATATTGGAAGAAGATGCCATTTAGTACTTTCATACCTAAAGAGGAGAAGTCAATGCCTGGCTTCAAAGGACAGGCTGACTCTCTTGTTAAGGGCTAATTCAGCTGGTGACTTTATGTTGAAGCCAGTGCTCATTTGCCATTCTGAAAATCCTAGGGCCCTTATAAACTATGCTAAATCTACTTTGCCTGTGCTCTATAAAGGGAACAGCAAAAGCTGGGTGAAAGCACATTTGTTTACAACATGGTTTACTGAATATCGTAAGCCCACTCTTTAGACCTACTGCTCAGAGTAAAAGACTCCTTTCAAAATATTACTGTTCATTCACAATGCACCTAGTCACCCAGGAGCTCTGAGGGAGACGCACAAAGAGATGGATATTGTTTTCATGCCTGCTAACACAACATCCATTCTGCATCACATGGATCAAGGAATAATTTCAACTTTCAAGACTTGTTATTTAAGAAAACATTTCATAAATCTGTAGCTACCATAGACAGTGATTCCTCTGATGGATTTGGGTAAAGTAAATCAAAACCTTTCTGGGAAGTATTCACCATTCTAGATGCCATAAAAACATTCATGATTCATGGGAGGAGGTCAAAATATCAACATTAACAACAGTTTGAATGACATTGATTTCAACCTTCATGGATGACTTTTAAAGGGTTCAAGACTTCACGGGAGGAGGTAACTATAGATTTGCTAGAAATAGCAAGAGAACCAGAATTAAAAGTGGAGCCTAAAAATTATGACTGAATTGGTGCAATCTCATGAGGAAATTTGAGTAGATGACAACAAAGTATTTTGGAAATTACATAAACTTAGTTAATAAAACAGCAGTGGAGTTTTGAGAGGATTGATTCTAATTTTGAAAGAAGTTCTACTGTGGGTAAAATGCTATCAACCAGCATCTCATGCTACAGAGAAATATTTTGTGGAAGGAAGAGTCAATTGATACAGCAGACTTCATTGTTGCCTTATTTTATGAAATGACCACAGCCACCCCTACCTTCAGCAGCCACCGCCCTGATCGGCCAGCAGCCATCGACAGAGAGGCAAGACCCTCCACCAGCAAAAAGTATGACTCGCTGAAGGCTTAAAATGATCGTTAGCATTTTTTTTAGCAATAAAGTAGTTTTAAATTAAGGTCTGTACTTTGTTGTTTTAGACGTGATGCTATTAGACTGCAGTACAGTACAAATATAACTTCTATATGCACTGAGAAACCACAAAATTTGTGTGACTGGCTTTATTGTGATATTCGCTTTGCTGTGGTAGTCTGAAACCAAAACAGGCACTATCTCCAAGGCATGCCTGTAACTCACATTGCGCAGTGTTTTAAAGGTAGAAAAAGCACTTTTCATGTTTTGTCTGTTTGTTTTATTCTTACCAAAAATACTTGCAGCATAGGGAGAGCTGATATCATTTCTTGTTTTATACCTAGGCAAACCTGAGCCTTATAGGATTTAAATGGCTTGCCCACGGGTACAAGTTAGTATGTAAAGTAATGAGTCTTGTACTCCGGTACTTTCATTCTAAATTCTGTATTTTGCTATTGCATCCTCTCTTAGAAATTGTCTCAATTCACTAGATTCTAGCAAACACACAGGATAGTAGCCATTATTCTGCATCTTTATTTGAGGGAAAGAAACTTACGTTTCCATTACCCTCAACAGCTGGGGAAGAATCCTACAGAATACAGTTGCCAGAGAATTTCAAGCAGAAAAGCTAAAGACGACAGCCTTTAAGATATTGTCCTGGCAGTAGGCAGTAGCAGAGAGGGGTGAGAAATATTTGATTAAAAAAATTAAGAATTTGTTTTCTAATAAACAGAACTTAAATGCACCAATATCATGACTCTGTTAACACAATGTCATCATTAAACATTTCCTGAGACCTCCTAATTGAAATTCACTAGAAAGTCAAAGGATTTTCTAAGCAGGGAGAAGTTCCAGGAATATTAAAAATAATGCATAACTCTATTTCCTTGTAAGTGTGCCTGTGGGTTTATATGTAGGGGGTGGCAAGGAAGTTGGCTGAGAGGTGTGGGGAAGGAGGGGGGTGGGCAGATAAGAAACAGGAAGTATAAACTGTCCTGAAAATGGGGTGGATCCATGGGAGGATTTTACACAGGAGAAGGGCAGGTTCCTATTTTTGTTTGGAAGTAGCCCGCTGGCATGTGAATGCATTTGAGGGAACTGAGCGGGATAGAAGAAAACTAGTTAACAAGTTATTGGAATCAACCTAAATAGAGTATGAGGTCGCCAAATAAGATTCTGGCTTTGGGTCTAGAAAGGAGGACAGATTTACAAATTTACAAAAACAACAAATATTTAGAGGACAGGATTTGGTGAGTAAGAATTCACTTTAGAGTTCAGAAATGGAGACGCTGTCTCTTCTCTCTTGCAGTGGTTCCTAGCTATTCCCAAATACCCTTCTTGCTTTTCCAAGCAGATTGCTTGATTTCCTTGAGATCTCAGACTACAATTCATGTTCCTTTGTACCTTCAACTTGACCTTGCTCTCATAGAATGATGCCATCAGGGGTTACTGAGCTGTGAAAAGCTATTTCCACCTTCTGAAAAGGCTGGAGTACTGAGCTTTGGGAATTTTATGCTAACTTTCCTACCTCCTTTATGACTGTCAAGCCGTCAGCTGTCCCATCTCATGACTCCCAGTATGCCAACCTCTGACGACTTCAAAAGAAAGGTTGAGTCATCTCCGGCTTTGTGATTTTGTGTGAAGATAGAGTGTAAAGGAGGGTCTGATTATGAACCTATTAAATAAGATCTTTCCTTGACATTTTTAAAAGTATTAATTCTTTACACTTAATAGTTCCCAGCTGTAACTTCCCTTTCGTATTCACACCAGTAAAACAGAAATCTTTGTATATGGTTATGAGTCATGGCCCAAATATTTATTTCTAATCCATTATCTTTAGTTGCCATGATGAATGTCCAACATAGCTCCCCTTTGCTTAGTCCTTTTGAAGTTGAAGGGACACAATGTGAGACTCTGCAGTGCTGTCCGGAAAAGGGGCTTCATTATAAAACTTGGAAAAGTTTGACACTAAGTTCCAGTTAACATATTGCCATATTTCTTCTCCTTTGGTAAAGTAATGGCAGATGTTAATTAGCTAAAATTAAGTAACATGATTTTAAGAAAAGATTTCCTTAAACCCGAGTATAATTTTAGGCAAAAAAAAAAAAAAAACATGTTTTGTGTTTTACTTTGTCTTTGATTCCTGAATAATAGCACAATTACTTCTATGAATAAATTTATTAATGTAGCATGTATCAAAATCAAGCATGAACATGCCTCACCTGGCAGACTGATTTCAAGAGGCGTAATCAGTAGTCACGAGCTGTGGAATACAACTGAGCAAATGTGTCCAGGCATGGAAGTCATGTGAATTTAAAATCGTGAAAAAAATGAGAGAATGTCGAATTTCAGATGCCAAGAACAATTGATC